>SZWC01005677.1:27937-72977 GCA_023375785.1 Penium margaritaceum | reverse complement strand
GTGACCCGACTTTGGTTTCTGTGACCCGGCTTTGGTTTCTGTGACCCGGCTTTGGTTTCAATGACCTGGCGTTGGTTTTTGTGACCTGGCTTTGGTTTCTACGACCCGGCTTTGGTTTCTGTGATCCGGCATTGGTTTATGTGACCCGGCTTTGGTTTTTGTGATCCGGCGTTGGTTTTTGTGACCCGGCTTTGGGTTCTATGACCCGGCTTTGGTTTCTGTGATCCGGCTTTAGTTTTTGTGACCCGGCTTTGGTTTCTGTGACCCGGCTCTGGTTTTTGTGACCCAGATTTGGTTCCTGTGACCCAGCTTTGGTTTTTTTGACCCGGCTTTGGTTTTTGTGACCCGGCTGTGGTTTCTGTGACCCGGCTTTGGTTTCTGTGACCCGGCTTTGGTTTCTGTGACCCGGGTTTGGTTTATGTGACCTGGCTTTGGTTTTAGTAACCCCGCTTTGGTTTCTTTGACCCGGCTTTGGTTTCTGTGACCCGGCGTTGGTTTCGGAGATCCGGCTTTGGTTTTGCTCACCCGGCTTTGGTTTCTGTGAGCCGGCTTGTTTTTTTGTGACCTGGCTTTGGTTAATGTGACCCGGCTTTGGTTTTTGTGACCCAGCTTTGGTTTTTATGACCCGTCTTTGGTTTCTGTGACTCGGCTTTGGTTTCCATGACCGGGCTTTGGTTTCTTTGACTCGGCTTTGGTTTCTGTATCCTAGTTTTGGTTTCTGTGACTCGGTTTTGGATTCTGTGACCGGGCTTTGGTTTCTGTGACCCGGCTTTGGTTTCTCTGACCTGGCTTTGGGTCCTGTGTCACGGCTTTGGTTTCTGTGTCCCGACGTTGGTTTTTGTGACCCGGCTCTGGTTTCTGTGACCCGGCTTTGGTTTCTATGACCCGGCTTTGGTTTATGTGACCCGGCTTTGGTTTTTGTGACCCGGCTCTGGTTTCTGTGACCCGGCTTTGGTTTCTATGACCCGGCTTTGGTTTATGTGACCCGGCTTTGGTTTCTGTGACCCGGCTTTGGTTGATGTAACCCGGTTTTAGTTTCTGTGACCCGGATTTGGTTTTTGCGGAGTGGTGCGAACTGGTTGAGGAGTGGTGCGAACAAGTTGCGGAGTGGTGCGGACTGGTTGCATAGTGGTGCGAACTGGTTGTGGATTGGTGCGAACTAGTTGCCGAGTGGTGCGAACTGGTTGCGGAGTGGTGCAAAACGGTTGCGGAATGGTGCGAAATGGCTGCGGAGTGGTGCAAACTGGTTGCGGAGTGGTGCGAACTGGTTGCGGAGTAGTGTGAACTGGTTGCAGAGTGGTGCGATCTGGTTGCGGATTGGTGTGAACTGGTTGTGGAGTGGTGCGAACTGGTTGCGGAATGGTGCGAACTGGTTGCGGATTGGTGTGAACTGGTTGTGGAGTGGTGCAAACTGGTTGCGGAGTGGTGCGAACTGGTTGCGGAGTGGTGCCAACTGGTTGCGGAGTGGTGCGAACTGGTTGCGGAGTGGTGCGAACTGGTTGCGGAGTACTGCAAACTAGTTGCGGAGTGGTGCGAACTGGTTGCGGAGTGGTGTGAACTGGTTGCGGAGTGGTGCGAAGCGGTTGCAGAGTGGTGCGAACCGGTTGCTGAGTGGTACGAAGTGGTTGCGGAGTGGTGCGAACTGGCTGAGGAGTGGTGCAAACTTGTTGCGGAGTGGTGCAAACTAGTTCCAGAGTAGTGCGAACTGGTTACGGATTGGTGCGAACTGGTATCGGAGTGGTGCAAACGGGTTGCGGAGTGGTGCAAACTGGGTGCGAAGTGGTGCAAACTAGTGGCGGAGTTGTGGGAACTTGTCCTGGAGTGGTCCAAACTAGCTGCGGAGTGGTGCGATCTGGTTGCGGAGTGGTGCATACTGGTGCGGAGTGGTGCGAACTGGTTGCGGAATGGTGCGAACTGGTTGCGGAGTGGTGCAAACTGGTTGCGGAGTGGTGCGAACGGGTTGCGGAGTGATGCGAACTGGTTGCGGACTGGTGCGAACTGGTTGCAGAGTGGTGCGAACTGGTTGCGGAGTGGTGCGAACTGGTTGCAGAGTGCTGCGAACTGGTTGCGGAGTGGTGCGAACTGGTTTCGGAGTGGTGCGAACTGGTTGCAGAGTGGTGCGAACCGGTTGCAGAGTGGTGCGAACTGGTTGCGGAGTGGTGCGATTTGGTTGAGGAGTGGTGCGAGCTGGTTGTGAAGTGGTGCGAACTGGTTGCGGAGTGGTGCGAACTGGTTACGGAGTGGCGCGAACTGGCTGCAGAGTGGTGCGAACTGGCTGCGGAGTGGTGCGAACTGGTTGCAGAGTGGTGCAAACTGGTTGCGTAGTGCTGTGAACCGGTGGCGGAGTGGTGCGAACTGGTCGCAGAGTGGTGCGAACTGGTTGCGGAGTGGTACGAACTGGTTGCGGAGTGGTGCGAACTGGTTACGGAGTGGCGCGAACTGGCTGCAGAGTGGTGCGAACTGGCTGCGGAGTGGTGCGAACTGGTTGCAGAGTGGTGCAAACTGGTTGCGTAGTGCTGTGAACCGGTGGCGGAGTGGTGCGAACTGGTCGCAGAGTGGTGCGAACTGGTTGCGGAGTGGTACGAACTGGTTGCGGAGTGGTGCGAACTGGTTACGGAGTGGCGCGAACTGGCTGCAGAGTGGTGCGAACTGGCTGCGGAGTGGTGCGAACTGGTTGCAGAGTGGTGCAAACTGGTTGCGTAGTGCTGTGAACCGGTGGCGGAGTGGTGCGAACTGGTCGCAGAGTGGTGCGAACTGGTTGCGGAGTGGTACGAACTGGTTGCGGAGTGGTGCGAACTGGTTACGGAGTGGCGCGAACTGGCTGCAGAGTGGTGCGAACTGGCTGCGGAGTGGTGCGAACTGGTTGCAGAGTGGTGCGAACCGGTTGCAGAGTGGTGCGAACTGGTTGCGGAGTGGTGCGATTTGGTTGAGGAGTGGTGCGAGCTGGTTGTGAAGTGGTGCGAACTGGTTGCGGTGTGGTGCGAACTGATTGCAGAGTGGTCCCAAGGCGTTGCGGAGTTGTGTGAACTGGTTGCGGAGTGGTGCAAACTGGTTGCGGTGTGGTGCGAACTGGTTGCAGAGTGGTGCCAACTGGTTGCAGAGTGGTGCGAAAGGGTTGTGGAGTGGTGAGACCTGGTTGAGGAGTGGTGCGAACTGGTTGCGGAGTAGTGCGAACTGGTTGCGTAGTGATGCAAACTGCCTGCAGACTGGTGCGGATTGGGTGCGGAGTTGTGCGAACTGGTTGCAGACTGGTGCAAGCTCGTTCCGGAGTAGTGCGAACTGGTTGCGGAGTGGTGTGAACCGGTTGCGGAGTGGTGCAAACTGGTTGCGGAGTGGTGTGAACTGGTTGCAATGGTGCGAACTGGTTGCGGAGTGGTACGAACTGGTTAAGGAGTAGTACAAACCGGTTGCGGAGTGGTGCGAACTGGCTGTGGAGTGGTGCAAACTGGTTGAGATGTGGTACAGACTGGTTGCGGAATGGTGCGAACGGGCTGCGGGTTGGTGCGAACTGGTTGCGAAGTGGTGCGAACTGGTTGCAGAGTGGTTCAAACTGGTTGCGGAGTGGTGCGAACTGGTTGCGGCGTGGTGCAAAAGGGTTGCGGAGTGATTCAAACTGGTTGCAAAGTGGTGCAAGCAGGTTGCGGAGTGGTGCAAACTGGTTGTGGAGTGGTGCAAACTGGTTGCAGAGTGGTGCGAACCAGTTGCAGAGTGGTGCGAACAGGTTGTGGAGTGGTGCAAACAGGTTGAGGAGTGGTGCGAGCTGGTTGCGATTTGGTGCGAACTGGTTGCGGAGTGGTGCGAACTGGTTGCGGAGTGGTCCGAACTCGTTGCGGAGTTGTGTGAACTGGTTGCGGAGTGGTGCAAACTGGTTGCGAAGTGGTGCAAACTGGTTGCGGAGTGGTTTGAACTGGTTGCGGAGTGGTGCGAACTGGTTGCGGAGTGGTGCGAACTGGTTGTTGAGTGGTGAAAACTGGTTGCGGAGTGGTGCGAATCGGTTGCGGAGTGGTGGAAACTGGTTCAGAGTGGTGCGAACGGATTGCGGAGTGGTGCGAACTGGTTGCGGAGTGGTGCGAACTGGTTGTGGAGTGGTGCGAACTGGTTGCGGAGTGGTGCAAACTGGTTGAAGAGTGGTGCAATTTGGCTGCGGAGTGGTGCGAAAGTGTTGTGGAGTGGTGAGAACTGCTTGAGGAGTGGTGCAAAATGGTTGCGGAGTGGTGCGAACTGGTTGCGGAGTAGTGCAAACGGGTTGCGGAGTGGTGCGAACTGGTTGCGGAGTGGTGCGAACTGGTTGCAGAGTGGTGCGAACTGGCTGCAGAGTGGTGCGAACTGGTTGGGGAGTGGTGCGAACTGGTTGCGGAGTGGTGCGAACTGGTTGCGGAGTGGTGCGAACTGGTTGCAGAGTGGTGCGAACTGGTTGCAGAGTGGTGCAAACTGGTTGCGGAGTGGTGCGAACTGGTTGAGGACTGGTGCGAGCTGGTTGCGAAGTGGTGCGAACTGGTTGCGGAGTGGTGCGAACTGGTTGTGGAGTGGTGCGAACTGGTTACGGAGTCGTGCGAACTGGTTGCGGAGTGGTGCGAAAGGGTTGTGGAGTGGTGAGAACTGGTTGAGGAGTGGTGTGAACTGGTTGCGGAGTAGTGCGAACTGGTTGCGAAGTGGTGCAAACTGGCTGTAGACTGGTGCAAACTGGTTGCAGAGAGGTGCAAACAAGCTGCACAGTGGTGCGAACTGGTTGCAGAGTGGTGCAAGCTGGTTGCGGAGTGGTGCGAACTGGTTGCAAAGTGGTGTGAATTGGTTGCGGAGTGGTGCAAACTGGTTGCGGAGTGGTGTGAACTGGTTGCGGCATGGTGAGAACTGGTTGCGGAGTAGTGGGAACTGGTTGCGGAGTGGTACAAACTGGTTGCGGAGTGTTGCAAACTGGCTGCCGAGTGGTGCGAACTGGTTGAGATGTGGTACAGACTGGTTGCGGAATGGTGCGAACGGGTTGCAGGGTGGTGCGAACTGGTTGCGGATTGGTGCGAACTGGTTGCAGAGTGGTGCAAACTGGTTGCGGAGTGGTGGGAACTGGTTGCGGAGTGGTGCAAACGGGTTGCGGAGTGGTGCAAACTGGTTGCAAAGTGGTGCGAACAGGTTGCGGAGTGCTGCGAACTGGTTGCGGAGTGGTGCGAACTGGTTGCGGAGTGGTGCGAACTGGTTGCGGAGTGGTGGGAACCGGTTGCAGAGTGGTGCGAACTGGTTGCGGAGTGGCGCAGACTGGTTGGGGAGTAGTGCGAACTTGTTGGGTGTGGTAAGAACTGGTTGTGGAGTGGTGCAAAGTGGTTGCGGACTGGTGCGAACTGGTTGCAGAGTGGTGCAAACTGGTTGCGGACTGGTGGGAACTGGTTGCGGAGTGGTGGGAACCGGTTGCAGAGTGGTGCGAACTGGTTGCGGAGTGGCGCAGACTGGTTGGGGAGTAGTGCGAACTTGTTGGGTGTGGTAAGAACTGGTTGTGGAGTGGTGCAAAGTGGTTGCGGACTGGTGCGAACTGGTTGCAGAGTGGTGCAAACTGGTTGCGGACTGGTGGGAACTGGTTGCGGAGTGGTGGGAACTGGATGCGGAGTGGTGCAAACTGGTTGCGGAGTGGTGCGAACTGGTTGCGGAGTGGTGCGAACTGGTTGCGGAGTGGTGCGAACTGGTTGCGGAGTGGTGCGAACTGGTTGCGGAGTGGTGCGAACGGGTTATGGAGTGGTGCGAACTGGTTGTGGAGTGTTCCAAACTTGTTGCGGAGTTGTGTGAACTGGTTGCGGTGTGTTACAAACTTGTTGCGGAGTGGTGGGAACTGGTTGCGGAGTTATGCGAACTGGTTGCGGAGTGGTGCAAACTCGTTGCGGAGTGGTGCGATCTGGTTGCTTAGTGGTGAGAACTTGTTGCGGAGTGGTGAGAATTGGTTGCGCAGTGGTGGAAACTGGTTCAGAGTGGTGCGAACTGATTGCGGAGTGGTGCGAACTGGTTGCGGAGTGGTGCAAACTGGTTGCGGAGTTGTGGGAACTGGTTGCGGAGTGGTGCAAACTGGTTGAGGAGTGGTGCAAAGTGGTTGCGGAGTGGTGCAAAAGGGTTGCGGACTGGTGAGAACTGGTTGAGGAGTGGTGGGAACTGGTTGCGGAGTAGTGCGAAGTGGTTGTGGAGTGGTGCAAACTAGCTGCAGACTGGTGCGGATTCGTTGCGGAGTTGTGGGAACTGGTTGCAGAGTGGTGCAAACTGGTTGCTGAGTGGTGGGAACTGGTTGCGGAGTGGTGTGAACTGGTTGCGCAGTGGTGCAAACTGGTTGCGAAGTGGTGTGAACTGGTTGCGGAGTGGTGCGAACTGGTTCCGGAGTGGTGCAAACTGGTTGCGGATTGGTGCAACCTGGTTGCGGAGTGGTGCGAACTGGCTGCGGAGTGGTGCAAACTGGTTGAGATGTGGTACAGACTGGTTGCGGAATGGTGCGAACGGGTTGCGGGGTGGTGCGAACTGGTTGCGGAGTGGTGCGAACTGGTTGCGGAGTGGTTGAAACTGGGTGCGGAGTGGTGCGAACTGGTTTCGGAGTGGTGCAAACTGGTTGCGTAGTGGTGCAAACTGGTTGCAAAGTGGTGCGAACAGGTTGCGGAGTGGTGCGAACTGGTTGCGGAGTGGTGCGAACTGGTTGCCAAGTGGTGCAAACTGGTTCTGGAGTGGTGCCAACTGGTTGCAGAGTGGTGCCAACCGGTTGCAGAGTGGTGCAAACTGGTTGCGGAGTGGTGCAAACTGGTTGAGGAGTGGTGCAAACTGGTTGCGGCGTGTTACGAACTGGCTGTAGAGTGGTGCAAACTGGTTGTTATACCCTTTTTTTCCATCGGCTAGAATTGCGTCTGACAGCGCGTAGGGATAAGCTCTCAGTCCCGGTTCATACTACGCTATTCATTTCACGTTCTGCGTTGGTGTTTCACTAAGTTCTTTCCTGTGTATTCTCATTCTCGCTTACTTGACGAACTATTCACCATAAGATGCGGGAAATAGGTCACACATGTCTCCAGTATCAACAGGTCAGCAACGATGAGTTCAAACCTGCAACTATACTATTTCCATTCACCCACGTTCCACCATCGGCGAGCAATCATCCACCGTATGACACCAATTTCTCTAACACATTTTCTCTTGACGTTGTACATAGAATGAGCTGAATGTCATTGTGGTTATACTAACCATATTCCTTTTCACCATGTCACCTTTGACGGGCAATCATTCACCGGATGAGATGATATCCATCAAACTATCCTACCAACAGAAACAAAGCAGTGTAAAGAATCAAACTTGATTGCTCTCAGTCCATGAGCACACACACATGCAACATCCCTCCACTAGACATTCAATCCCTCCTCTACGCATCACCCAACAACATGCACAAACCGTAGGCCTCCTGAGTCGACGGATCGTCGGTCGGAGCTGGTTCCTGCAGGAACACAGTGTGGCTCACACCGCCTTGCTCGCTTGTCCGCGGGGCGGTGCGACGCAACTCCAGCGGTCTGCTCACACGTCGACGTGCATGAGAACTGACGCGCGTCAGGTCGTGCTCCCACTGACGGAAGAGCTTCTGTTGATACCGCTGGTAGGCCCGGAACGCCTCGGCCTGTTCTTCAGCGGCTTTGGCGGCGCGTTGTCTGACGTCACGGGCCACCTCCTGCCAACCCTCAACAGGGCGGGGTTCGTTGTCACGGAGAAGTCTCCGGAGCCACGGTTGCCAGAATTGTTCCGTGGCCCCACCGGCAGGATGATGCGACCATTGCATCACCCCCAGGACTGTCCGCGCGCCCAGCCGGTGAGGTACATTGCAGCAACTGCAGATGGCATATGAAGTCAGCGGCAAGTCCCGAGCGGCTCTGCTCGAGTTGGGCGGCTGGAGCTCCCGTGGGAATTCAGGCTCAACCCATGACGGCTCCGTTATGTGTTCATCAGGAAGCGGCCTTCCCATCCGGGAATGGTTACACACACACACACTCACACGCATACCGCCTACTGTGACTTCTCTACTCCAACTTGTCGCGAGATGGGACAAGGGTCCCGCTTGACGGTCTGGATTTGACTGAGGGGCAGCTATCTCTCTGTCCCGCTGGTGGCTGCCAGACTCGTCCCCCACACCAGGACCAGGCCAGGAGTCGGTTGTGGAGCACTCGATTGAGGGCTACTGGTGCCGGGTCCAAGCGTCTCAGCGGTCTTCAGCGTCAGCGGTCAGTCAGTAATTTGCTCGGCAGAGAGACGGACAGACAAAAACCGAGTCTCCTCTTGTTCTCTTTCT
The DNA here is from genome assembly GCA_023375785.1 of Penium margaritaceum. Classification (NCBI taxonomy): domain Eukaryota; kingdom Viridiplantae; phylum Streptophyta; class Zygnematophyceae; order Desmidiales; family Peniaceae; genus Penium; species Penium margaritaceum. The sequence continues at coordinate 64,690 of SZWC01005677.1, read as the reverse complement.
CTTATCCTTCGCGTGATCCTTCCCAGACCTCTCTTCCCTGTTGGCTGGCCCCTTTCGCGGCTCGCACATCAAAACGCCCCTGGATAAGGCGCCTCTGGTTCCGCTCCTCTCTTCCAGGTTCGGATGCGGCCCCGTTGCCATCAAGCCAGCCTCGGACCGCTTTCCTTTCCTCTCAGCAGGTTTGGTCAGGTTCCGGTGTCTGCCGCAATATCTTCCTTCGCGCCCCGTCACTCGCCAGAGTTGAACTGTTTCTCTCGTATTTTCTTTTCCTCGGTTGATGTTGGTCAGGTCAACCATCGACCGTTCTCTCGGATCCTGGTTCAGTCCTTCCTTGCTTCCTCCCCTTTTCCAGTGGATGAATGAAACATCGTTAACACTGTCATACCGTACTCTCGCAAAACAAGCTGGATTTCCTTGTCCATCTCTCCTCCTTCCTCATTTCATCCATCCGCCCTCTCCCTTCCGATGCATCATTCGCCTCCTGATTGGTGCTCTCGTCTCCTTCCCGGCGCAGGTTCCTGAGTCCCCTGTTCTGGTAACAAGTACTCTTCCTCTGCCTACCTCGTCTTCTCCATTTCATCCAATTCTTGGTGGGGCTTTTCATGCCGTATCCTTTCATTCCGTGCCTTGGGGCTCTGACGTGGGGTCATCCTGCACTCTAGTTCTCCTCTCCCTTCTTCCCGCTGCTCCTGCAATCACCGCGCTGTTTTCCTCTGCCTTGCCTACACCCTCCGCCTTGCCTCATCGCTCTCCTCGTAGGGCATGCAGAGAGGCCCATTAAGCCCCGTTTGAGCATTCCTGTAGCGGCGCGCGCATGAGAGATGCACACGTTGGTAATAGCTGATACAGTGCCACCTGTGGATATACACGGGGCCTCTACATCTGGTGCACGGCTCGCTGCACGAATTTGTGCAACGGAGGCATTGGTACAATGCGATGCGCCCCCCATGACGTTGCCTCCTTTCTCCCACCTTCTTCACACATTCATTGTGTAAGAAGCATCCGCACTTTTCACACCATGGAGTCACCCCTCTCAACTCTCTAGAGCAGCTGGGGCAATCCCATTTGGCCATGCCCGTACGAGATCACACCCAACAACTACAGTAGTTGTCCCGCCCATCGTCGTTTGTCTTGATACAAGCTACGTGTGCGGCGCGCTTACAGTAGTCACACCTCCCATGTGGAGCCTCCAGTCGCCTCCTGCATCCACAGCATATGATGCCTGCTTCAGCATTCTGTTCTCGCCCTAGCATCACCTTGACTTCCACGGGGATCCCCTGCTTGATCTTTTGGCAGGATACACAGTTCCAACCTCCTTCTCTGTCCACCGCTCCGCATTCCTCGTGCATATGGCAATTGCAACGCCCACATTGTCGAGCAGGTGGGTACACCCTCTTCGCGCATCATGGACAGCTGCCGGCACGGGGTGTCTTTCCTCCTTCCAGCTCCTTATTTGCACCTGTGCCCCTCGCGTCCCTTTCCCCCACCACACTGCTCCCAATCCACCTTCCTCCTGTGGCCCCTGCTCCCGCCGCAACTTCCCTGCTTCCACTACCTTACCCCGCCCTTGCTTCATCCATGGGCTTCTTCGTCCCCTTGCTCCCCTCTCACTCCGTCATCAGTTTAGCTCTCTCGCCCCATGGGCTTCGTGCAACCCATGCGCCTCACACTCTTGCAGGCGGTCCTTGCGATTCTCCTGATGCGGGTCTTCTTGCCGGCAAAGGATACCGTGGGTCCTTGTCTGCCCTTCTCCCCCTCTGTTGTCCTTCCGAGGCAGGGGTTTGGTCCCATCGTTGCGCCGGTGTATTGCTGGCCGGAACACTGAGCCGTCCTCTTAGTCTAGTGTGTCCGGGGACCGTCACTCCTTGCTCGACTCCAGCTTCCCGCCCTTGCTGCATCCTGCCTGGTGCACTTGGCATGTTTGAACGCCGGGTCGGTCGATCATCCGCCGAGGATGGTTGAGGATGGGCTTGCAAGTCCGGTCTTCCCGATGCTCGTGGCCCGGGCATTACCAACAGCGGTTTGTCTATTAAGAGACACCATTGTGGCGTCGCCATCAACGCCTCATTTACCATGGTCAGCACCTTCCTCCTCACCTCAAGGACATCCTTGTTCCTCAATGCCCTCATGGCCAGTACCGCCTTCCGAGCTGCCACTCCCTCTGGTCCTGGCAATGCCACTGCGTTGCTCTAGAGTTGTTCCACTGGGTGGGTGTCCGCGTATGAGCACGGCACTTTTGTCCTCCTCGTGCCCTATGGTTCCTTTCTCTCTTGCTGCTTCTGGTCTCGTGCCCGTGCTCCGAGGAGTCGTAGCCTTGCGACACATCTGTCGCAGTGATGTCCCACCCCTGGGAGCATCTGCCCGTTGGGCCAATGGAGCGGTTGGTGACATCCTTCACACCATTCCGTGGCATTGTGATTGCCGCAGTCGGTACAATATAATCGCCATTCCTTCCCTGCTGCCTGCCAACCTCCCTTTCCTTGCTCCACTTTCTCCTTTTACATCCTCACTTTCAACTCTGGTGTACAAGCTGGACAGACGTGCACTACCTTCTACTGTAGTAGTTCCTCGTCTCCACATACATAGTAGAGAGCCACCCCGGCCGATCGAATTTCCCACAATCCTCCATCTCACTCACCCTAGGGATGCTCTGTTTTGGCCCAACATCTTGTCCACCCTCCTTGCCCATCTCCTCCTCCTGTTCCACTAACCTTCGGATGCAGCCTTTGCAATGCCGTCCAAATCCCAGGATTTCAGGTCCACACTTGCAGTGGAGAGGTATTTTGCATTCGTAGTACCAGATTGCCTCCAGGCGGTCGTGCGGCTCCCGGCAGTCTTGGCATATTTCAATCTAGCGCTTTGGTGCAGGTCTGTTTCTTCTACCGTCCTCTTTGTCTGCCCTTGCTAGCATGATGGATGCACATTTCTTGCAACCTATCACCTTCCGCCTTGTCCGCACCTTCGGGTCCTGGCAAGCTGCATGTACTGGATGTCTGCACACGAAGCAGCGGAATATGGTGAGAGCATCCATCAGCTCCTCACAGTTGCCGTATGGTTCCTTCTCCTCCTGTGGTATACTAGATTTCCCAGCCGGAATCGCGTACCCCGAGCGGATATTTTCCTCCTCCTGCTCCTTCTGCAGCTCCTCTTTGCTGTCCACTCCCATGCTTTACTTCATATTCACCGCACAGGTCTTGCACATCTTAATGTCGTGCAGGATGTCCAGGTCGAGGTCGCAACATGCTACATGTAGGCCAGCCTTGCATCCTTCTCACACCACCTCCCCTTCAGCTGCCACTGGATTCTTACAGGTTGCACACAATCACCAAATCACCTCTTCCTCTCCTTCCTCTTCATCCTGATCATGCGTCTCAATGCTAACTTAAAGCTGCTCACCCCGTTGTTGCTCTAACTCCCTTTGTGCTTCTTGCCAGGAGCTGGTTGGCCATAGAGATATATCATTCGGGGGCAATGGCTTCCACCTTGGAGGGGGGGCATTTAGCAGACTGAGGTGTTTGTCTTGCATGAGTGGGGGTTCCCCTTCCTTCCCTTCCTCTTTAACTTATCTTCTCTGCTTCTTATCCCCCGACCTGGCCTCCTGGAGTCCCTTACGCTTCCTCCTTTGAGGTTTTCCTTGCTGTTCTACTGCTGCCGTTGATGGCACTTGCGCCTCAGGCGCCACGCCGAATGTAGTTGCCGCAAGGGACAACACCTCCTTTTCCCGCTGCTTTGCTGCTGCTACTGATGGTGTTCGCGCCTCTGGCGCCGCGCCGTATGTAGCTGCTGCAAGAGGCAGCGCCTCCTTTTCCCGCTGCTCTGCTGCTGCTGCTGATGGCGCTCGCCCCTCGGGCGCCGCGCCGGATGCAGTTGCTGCAAGAGGCAGCGTCTCCTTTTCCCACTGATCTGCTGCTCCTGCTGATGGCGTTCGCGCATTGGGCGCCGCGCCGGATGCAGCTACTACGAGAGGCAGCATCTCCTTTTCCCGCTGCTCTGCTGCTGCTGCTGCTGATGTCATTTGCGCCTCGGGCACCACTCCGCATGCAGCTGTTACGAGAGGCAGCACCTCCTTTTCTCGCTGCTCTGCTCCTACTGCTGATGGCGTTCATGCCTTGGGCGCCGCGCCGGATGCAGCTGCTGCGAGAGGCAGCACCTCCTTTTCCCGTTGTTTTGCTGCTGCTACTGATGCCGTTCGCGCCTCGAGTGCCGCGCCGGATGTAGCTGCTACAAGAGGTAGTACCTTCTTCTTCCACTGCTCTACTGCTACTGCTAATGGCGTTTGCACCTCAGGTGCCGCACCGGATGCAGGTGCTGCAAGAGGTAGCGCCTCCTTTTCTTGCTGCTCTGGTGCTGGTGCTGATGGAGTTCACGCCTTGGGTGCCGCACCGGGTGGAGCTGCTGCAAGAAACAGCACCTCCTTTTCCCACTGTTCTGCTGCTGCTCCTGATGGTGCTGGTGCTTCAGGCGCCGTACCGGGTGCAGCTGCGGCGGAAGGCAGCTCCTCCTCTTCCCGCTGCTCTGCTGCTACTGCCGATGGCGTTCGCGCCTTGGGCGTCGCGCCGGATGCAGCTGCGGCAAAAGGCAACACCTCCTTTTCCTGCTGTTCTGCTGCTGCTGCCGATGGTGCTGGCACTTCAGGCACTACACCGGGTGAAGCTGCTGCAAGAAACAGCACATCCTTCTCACACTGCTTTGCTGCTGCACGCGATGGTGCTGGGGCTTCAGGTGCTGCACCGGGTGCAGCTGCAGTAGAAGGCAGCTCCTCCTTCTCCCACTGCTCTGCTGCTACTGCCGATGGCGTTCGCGTCTCGGGTGTCATGCCGGATGCAGCTGCGACGGAAGGCAGGTCCTCCTTCTCTTGCTGCTCTGTTGCTGCTGCCGATGGCGTTTGCGCCTTAGGCGCCGCGCCGGATGTAGCTGCTGCAAGAGGCAGCACCTCCTTTTCCCGCTGTTCTACTGCTGCTGCTGCTGGCGTTTGCACCTCGGGCGCCGCGCCGGATGCAGTTGCTACAAGAGGCAGCACCTCCTTTTCCCTTTGTTGAGGTCTGCCAGGGTGCACTCTGGATTTTGTTGCGACCAACAAGAATAGACTTAGGCTGTGTTCAGAGTCTGCTGCCGGCGATGTAGGTTGATCATTGTTGTGCGAGGCATCATGGCATCATGTGTCCGCTGTTTCCGCCTTTGTCGTGTGGCTGTCGTTGCTGCGCTAGGTGTCGTTCTGAGATGCTATTGTGCCTGTTATAGTCCTGGTCTCGGCTGCATTAGCATCTCAGGCATCGCATTTACCGCCATCTTGCGAAGAGATGGTTGTTTCTAGTTTTCTGGCGGCGTCCTTGGTAGTTTCTTCTCAGCGATTCTGGGCCGCCTGGTAGGGAGCTTATCGTTTCCAGCCGGACGTCGCTTCTTGGTGATGTCCTCCTTCTCCATGTTCTGTCCTTGTCTCTGCCGTCCTTTCTTCCTGCTCTTGTTGTTGTAATGTTGTGCTCGTTCCAACTTCTTGCTCGTGTGCTTGCTGTGCCGGGGACGGCATCCTAATATCCGACGAAGCAAGCGGGGTCCCCCCAGCCACAGGTTCGGGCGTGGCAGCCGCAAGGATCGCACTTGTAGTGATGGGTGGGGGAGGGCGGTGTGGGCGGTGTGGAGGCTGGGGCATGCCAACAACCGTGGTTGCCACTTCTTCCACATCGTCATCAACACCAGCACGGGGCGGATGTCTTCGGGATGCAAGAGTCTGCCAACGGATCGGGAGCTTCTCAAGTCGCTCACGGTGAACCATGATGTTGGAGGTGTGGCAGCCCTCAAGCCACACATAGACTCCGTCTACCGCCCACAACTGGTAGCACTGGTCCAGGGGTGTCGCCTTATTGTGTCTTGCCTTACCCACCTCCTCTCGCCTTGGGCGCACACCGTCGCCGATCTGGAAGTCATCGATCATGAGGCGAGCATTGGCACGGTCCACCCCACGCCGTGTTGCGACAGATCCCCGCGTTTGAGCTTCTTGGAGGCACCTTTGAAGCCAGGCGCCCCGTTGTCTCATGAATTCCACCTCGTCAGCGACGGTCGCGTCTTCTTCCCATGGCGGTACTGGGGTGTTCGGCATGAGTGGCAGAGTAGCCATGGTCCAATGTTGTTGTCCGTGCCGTATATTGTAGGGTGAGAAGCTGGTAGAGGAATGGGGGGTGATGTTGTATTCATACACGATGTCTTCCAGCCGCTCGTATTAACGTGCATTGTCGTTAGATGATTTCCAGATAGTCTGCATGATTGCCCCGTGCATTCGCTCGACCTGTCCTTGCGCTTGTGGTCGGTATGGTGACCCATTTTCAATTTGAATGTTGAAGTATGATGCAACCTCTGCAAACGTCCCTGCAAAGTGTGAGCCATTATTGCATTGTATGACTTTGCATCCTCCACCTCGATAGATGACTTCTTCTTTCAGGAACGCTGCGGCGTGTGTCGCGTCAGCCTTGGGAACCGCGCGTGCCATGACCCACTTGGTCACGTGGTCGAGACTAAGAATCCAGTACATGTTCTTGCGTTGGGCGGGGCGGAGAGGACCATGAAAGTCGATTACAACCCTTTTCCTGGGTGCGTCGAGGCGGGTGCACACAAAACGGGGCTGGTGGATCCGTTTGCGAGGGTGATGGCAGATGCAGGTGCCGCATGTGGCAATGACCTCTCCAATCTACTTCTTCAATCCCACCCAGTAGACATGTGGGACGAGGGTCTCATAGATGGTGGCAGAACGTGCGTGCATCCGGTCATGCATTTACATGATGAGTTGGTCTCGCAGCGGCACCGGGGTGCACCAGCACAATGGATAGGCGTCGTCCTCGCACCTCCAGAGTCGTCCTTGCAACCACACATACTTATCGAGTGTGGCCTTGGCATCGGAGCGAACATGTGCGTCCGGGTAAATGTCTGCCATGGTGCGTGTACCAGATAGGACCTGGGCTCGTGCCCAATCCGACCACTCGTAGGTCTTGACCGGTAGCTCCCTCTGCCAGTGTTCCAGGTCACCTCCGGGCGCCAGGTCCAGGAGGCGACGTCGCATCTCCTCAAACGTTTCTGGTGGTGGAGGCGCCCTGCCTTCAACAGATTCAGCCGGATGCTGGTCGTCACCCTCCATGAGTAGGGGTGCGTCAGTCCTTGTGCGTCTGGAGGAGCTGCGTGTGATCACCAGGTCTGCTGTTCATGTGGATGTCGTGGTGACCGGACGTCGGATCCGGGAGGAAGTGCGCCGCGCACTGGTTTGTGGTGTGACAGTGGCCACAGTCACCAATGGTACGCAGGCCCCGGGTGGGATGACACCAGTGTGCGCAGCGTCAGGAGGTGCAGGTGAATCATCCACCGAAGCAGATGCTGCCCTTGCCGCGGCCAGCGGCTCCGCGAGAGGAGGGGAGGCCACTCTGATTTACACTGCAGCGTGGGACGGCGGATGATCCACCGGCAACACTACTGTTGGAGGTGCCTATGTCACTGGAGCCGATGACAAAGAGGGAGAAGAGGGTGGACGGGGAAGGGGGCCGTAGACTGGAAGCGCGACCAAAGTTTTGCTTCAGAGAGAGGAAGACAGGGGCGGACAGAGGGCAAGAGAGGTTGATGGCTGATCTACTGGCGACGATGCGGTGACAGGGGACGTAGCCTCCGCAATCACTAGAGGCGCGGGACGGGGTTGCGTTAGCCCCGCAATGATGTCCGCCAGAGTAGACGTTGAGAAAGGGGTTTCCGGCGCTCAGACTGGGGCAACAGTCGATGGGGGGTGGTCCGCGGAGGAGGGTTCCTCACGGTTGTGGGGCAAGTCCTCGCGGCTGGCGCTGGAGTTTGACATTGAAGGAGAGCCGAGCCGCTGACGGTGAAGCCAGTGCATGAGTACCCTCAGTGCCATCACATCGCGGGGATTGATAGTGCTCACCGGGAAGATGACTCTGACGCTCGCATGATCATGTTCATCTGCCACCACACGGCGATACGATGCTCTCAATGTTATGCCGCGAGGAGCAAAAGGATGCAGGTGGGCAGGGAGGGAACCTTGCTGTCGAGATTGCACTACCCAGTCGAGAAAGCATCAAAAAATTCGTGCTCCGCGATGAAGAGAGAGATCAAGAGGGTAGAGGATGCGGAGGAAGTCGTGGTGATGCAGGTAGAAACTATGCACCAAGAACGGAAGAAGATTGGGCTGGGTGCGTTCTGGGTAGGTGGGCTCCATGGTCCAATGTAGAAAACAACGGAAAGCCGCTGGTCGGGCATTGGTGGAAAAATCCAGCGGGTACAAGCACCGCAACCCTTCCAAGTACTCCTCCCATTCATCCCGTAACTGCTGTACTGCGCTGCTGAGGAACACGCGGGCTACGTCATGGAGCAACTGTTGTTGTTGTCGTTGCTCGTGTTCCTCGATACGTTTTACCCGATCAATGAGCGTGGAGAGGGTGCGGTATTGCTGCTTGACATCATCACACAAAGCCAGAATGCTCTCTCGCTGCTGCACCATATCTTGTAACCGAGCACAATTGGCCGTCCACTCTGTCTCACACTCGGTGCGTAACTGCTGTATGTTCGCCATCCGTGCGTCAAGTTGCCATAGTTATTGGGTCATGCGGGCTATCTGTGCACGTGCTGTCCTTAGGTTTCTGCCCAACTCCGCCTGCTGGTCCATAAGATGCTGTCCTTCCACCGCGGATGGCTCGTCACCTTGATCTGCAGCTTCGTTCCATGCTTCTTGTAAGTGCCGCACTTCCTGAAGCCTTGTCTGGATGTCTACCGCCTGGGTTTCATGGTTCTGGAGATTACGCTGCATGTTCGCGCGAGTGGACTTACAGGCGGCAAGGGAGTTTCAGACGTTGGCTAAGTTGTTGGCAGAGCTGAGCACATGCTCCTCGTACACCGTCACCAATGCTCGGTGTTGTTCCCAAAGTCTCTATACTCTGCCTGCCCAAGCTCGATTCCGGGTGATGCTGGAGGCGAACGTCTGCCACAGCATGTTGTTGCTGTGGGGGTCAGGCATATATGGGGAGGGTGGTGGCGCTGGGCATGGATTCTCCATGCGCAGAGCATGGAGCATGTCATCTGCCTCAGCCATGGTGAGAAACGCCGCCAGTGCAGTGTCCTCGAACCCAGATGTTGCAGCAGCCTCAGCCACACATTTAGCAAGATGGTACTCATAGCGTGCCCAGTCGGTCTGATCCATGTCTAGCATGAGGCTAGCGATGTTGTCTTGCCGTTGTTCTCCAGTTTTGGTCGCGAGATCTGTGTTGTTGTTTGAAGGGATGGGAGCAGAAGCGTTCTCTTGCTGTTGTTCCCTAGGTGTGGTCGCGGGATCCTCGTCGTTGTTCAAGCGGATGAGAGCTGAGAATGTTCTTCGTGGTCACTGTCGGTTGCGTAACTGATGTGAAGTGTGGGAATAGAGACTTGAGGGACGCTGTTGGGAGCTGCGGGACATCGTCCTAGCAGTTCGAGGCGGTCGGGTTGGTTGGGCGTGCCGCCTTGGCCGTCGGAGGGCAAGAGGTATGTCGGGCTCTGGATCATGTCGTAGCGTGGAGTGCCCACCGCTGATTTCTCTCGGTTGCGTGGATGTGCGGCCGCGTGAGGAGACATTGTCCTCCAAAGTTCCCACCGATGCTTGCATGCATCGGGTGATGTGGACCTGTGATTCCCTCGGGTACTATGCATGATCCTCCGGAGAATCGCTGCTGTCCGTAGAAGATGTTGATGCATCGGCGACGATCTTCATGAGGCAGGCCGCGCTGGGTTGATCGTCCGCATACCCGATGTGGCCGGTGGAGGGCGCATGCCTCGTCAGCATTGGCGCGTGCTGCTGATGTGGCACTTCCATCGCTTCGAATGTAAGCGGGACATATGATGGTGCCCCGTCATCGTCGTGCAGCGTCACGCATTTTTCCCCGAGCAAAGTTATCGCGTCGCACGGCGTCAACCAATAATTTGCGAGAAGGACATCATACATGGATGTCTTGCACACCTGCACCGGCAAGCTCCGGTAAATGTTTCCAACCTGAAGGGGAAATAAGTCAATCTGTCCCTCAGACCGGGTAATCTCGCCTCCTGCGGTTTCGAATCGAAGATCAACAGATTGGATGAGGCTCGACCAATTAAACCGCCGGACGATGCGCATCGCAACGGTGGTATGCGCTGCCCCGGTGTCTAGAACGGCGATGAATTTGACACCGGCGATCCAGATGGGGCATGAGATGACCGTACAAGTGAATTCCGGCCATGGTTGGCGACATAGGGTCACGGGTTGCCAGGCAAAGCCCCTCGTGTTGAGAACTCGATGAATGATTTGTCGAGTTCCGTCGACATGCTCCCTCATCATGCAGTGACCTGGCGATTTGAGCCAACAGTTCACCCTCCATCCGAATGGGGCCAGCGCAATGTTAAGTTCCCCTAAGAAAGTTTCCAGTTGTGTAATTTGCCCCGGCAAATGAGTCAGAACGTCCACCCAGGGTAACGTATGGTGCGTCCGGTCAAATAATTACCGGTTGGCACTTGCTACTGCCTGGCCCTTCGGTCTTTGTGGTGCTGGAGGCTCGTCCGGCTCTATGTGCGGCGCAACTGCAGGGGTAGAGTCGCGTCGCGCTTGGCAAAGCCAGTCTCCATATTTCTTGCATGTCCACCCTGGCGCATCCTTAAAGAGGTCAGTCCGTCTGCGGACGTTAATGTGGCCTATGTGCACGTCGTGCTGAGGCAAATACTCGAGCGGATATGCCCAGCTGTATTCCTCAAGAGTGAGATCTCGTGCCTGGCCCAGGATCAGCAATTTTCCGTTTGAAGGGGACTCGTCAGGAGGTGGTTCATCGTCATATGTCGTCGTTGGGGGCTCACCAGGAGGTGGTCCTTCGTCGTATGTTGTCGTGTCGGTGGAGCTGCGATCTTTCCACCCTTCTCTTGGCAATTGGCTGAGAGCATCGGCGTTGCGGTTCGCAAATTCCGGCTGATATTTGATGGTAAGATTGTATCCTTGAAGAAGTAAGGCCTATTTGCCAAGGATCCCTTCATGATTTTGCGTTGTAAGCAACCATTGGAGGGCCTGATGATCTGTGAGGATGGTGAAGGGTTTCCCATTTTTCACGTAGTCTCGGTAGAGCTGAATGGCCCACAAGACCGCCAGGAATTCTCCCTTCACAGGAGGATACATAGCCTTAGCGTCATTGAGCGCGCGGCTACCATAACAGACCACTCTCATTGTGCCGTTGTCCCCACGCTGAGACAAGATGGCCCGGATACCTTCCTGTGGAAAGTCTATTGTGATGACGAATGGTAGGTTGAAGTTTGGGAACTCCAGCATTGGATCCGTAATGAGGCGGTGCTTGATTTCTTCCCATGCGAGTTGACAGGCCTCCGTCCATTCAAAGTGTTCTTGGTGAGTAAGGCATTGTAAGGGACGAACAATTTTTGCATGGTCGTGGACAAACTTGCGGTAGAAGCTGACAAAGCCCAAGAAGATCTTGACCTGAGATGATGTAATTGGGCGTTTTCATTCACGGACAACTACAATCTTCACTGGGTCTGTGGATATCCCTTGGGGTCTGATGATGAACCCTAGAAACTCCACGCTGTCCGCCCCGATGACGTACTTGGCGGCTTTCAGGTGAAGATTCGCCGAGCGTAGGGGTGAAAAGATGGCATCCAGCGAGGCCATCAGCTCCTGGAAACTGAACGCAGCGACCATAACATCGTCCACGTAACAGCAGGCGTTATGAACATCTCGTAATACTTGGTCCATCACGCGTTGAAACGTAGCACTGGCATTGCACAGCCCAAAGGGCATGCGGGTAAAGGCATAAAGCCCGTCTGGGGTGATAAAGGTTGTTTTCAACATCAAATTGCGGTCCATAGGAATGGTGTGGAAAGTATATTTGACATAAAGTTTAGCAAACTAACTATTTCCTCGTTGTCGCTCTTGGATGTCAACAATGAGTGGCATGGGGTAAGCATCCTCAATGGTGACCGTGTTGAGATCACGGAAGTTGACACAAAACTGTTTCGTGCCGTCCGGTTTCCCCACGATTACCAAATTGGAGCGCCAAGGGCTTTCCACTTCCACAATCACGCCTTGCTCCTTGAGTTCACGCAAGCCTTCATTGATGACCTCTTTCTGATCCTGGAGAAGGCGACGAGCCATCTACTTATGTGCATGTGCATCTCTTGTGTTGATGACGTGTACCGTGTCGACTGCTCCGATGTCCGTTGACTTGCCTACGAATACTTCTTCATGGTATGTAAGGAGCTCCTTGACTTCTTGCCGTTGCTCTTTTGTCAAACGTTCATGGAGCATGTGATCCCATCGTTGGTGATGTGGGACCGTAGATGGTGGCGGCTCCTCATCCCCCACTAGGCCGGCCCCAAGGTCAGGATCACGATCCCAATAATCATAAATTTGAAGGTTAGAATTGTGATAACTACCTGGTGTGATGGTGAGAGCCTTGGATTGACGCGGAGGTGGCTCGTCATCAAGGCGAAGCCAGCCGACGTCGCTCATTGGCTCCTCGTCTGAATCTTCCGAGTCAGTATCTTTACAGGGAGCAGTATCGTTGTCGCTTACGAGCATCTTTCCTTTTTGCTCCGCCTCCCTGACGAGATCCTCTGGGATAACTGGTCGTGTGATCACCGGCTGAAGCGGTGGATTCAACGTCTGTGGAGACCCGGGACGAGTGGGAGTGGCGGGTGCCGGGATGATGTCATTAGAGCATCCGTTTGTTGCGCTGGGGGACAGCCATTTGGGGCTGTCCATCGACGACATGGGTATTCTGCCTATGGGGATCTGCGGTCAATTATCCGTCAGAGCAGCACGTGCTCGTATAGAGCCTGATGGGAGGTGTACTGAGGTGGGAGTTGGCGTCTCTTCCCTGTTGGCACATGGTGGGGCAGCAGGGAATGGAGTACGCTCAGGGTATGCCAAGATGGAATTCTTCGCAGCATAATCCTTGGCGCATGCTTCTTCCAATGAAAAGGGATGACCTGACTGGGTAGGCATCGACGTCCTTGGCCCCACAATTTGGGCTCCGCATGTGGTACATCTTGCCAAGGTCAGTTGCATAACTCCATCAGCGTAGAACAGGCCTACTTGTCGAGGGATGAGGTAGTCGGTTCTCAACAAGACGTCGTAGGTGCGGGCCACCGTCACTTGCATTCATACAACCTCGTGGATGAGGCCCACTTGCAGGGGAAGGTTGTCCACAATACCGTGTCGTGCATCCACCCCGCCGGATGCTTTTGTAAACGTCTTTGACATCGGTTGAATCCTGTGTTGCCAGACGACTGCTTGTAGGACCTGGAGCTTCACTGTGGTGTGAGTGGCATCCAGGTCGATGATTGCTAGGAACGTTTTGCCGCGAATCCATACAAAGCAGCTGACCACCTCATGGTGGGGAGCGTGTGTCTCAGGTGGTGCAAGAGGCATGGGTCGCCATCCACAAGTGTCGGGTTCCGCTTGGATGGCTACCTTACTGAGTCGATCATACGGGACTTGGGTGCAACTGAGGTGAATGCCAACCGGGCGAAGCTTCTCAACGTATTCTTCCAAGACGACTGCGAAGTCCGGGAGATGGGTGGGATTGTCCTGTATGTATTCCCCAGGGATGTCTCCTGAAAAGGACGATGGAAGGAATTTTTAGCATCTACCGTGAGCTCATTGCGTGTCGAGGGTACAAAAGGTCACCTTTTGGCGACGCGGAGGTGTGGGAGCCCTCGGGGGACGCACGCGCGATATGGGTCAGGGTTTGGGAGACTTTGCCGAAATCTGGTTTGGTAAGCGGGTGGAGCGCGCTTCGACACATGTCTGTAGGTCTGCCTCAGCAAGTTCCTGCTGCTCCTTGTATTGGCGCATCCGCTCATACATCTCCGTGATTGACCATCCTTCCATGCCTTGTGCTTGAGCCACCGTGACCAGTTCATATTCCGCAGCCGTAGGAGAGGTTTCGGTGGTCTGCTCCTCGGAGTGGGGGAGACCCAGCCTCACATTCCGCGCAGGCGTATCTGAAGCAGAAGGTTGGGAGGTTGCTGGTGTTTCTCCTGTTTCCCCATGCTCCACATATGCCTTCCATTGTGCTGGTCCATTGCCCGCTGGACCAGAGGGACGGGAAGTCACGTTGCGACCGACTGCCTGTCGACCCACTGCAGGTGCTGGTCCTGTTATTCCGCGTCATTGGTACTGTCCTCCCCTGGGCTGCATTCCAGGCACCGGGACAGGGTTGGGACATTCCCTACGCCGGTGGGTGAATTCTTCGCACCCATAACAACTCCCGGGTGGGAAATTGTGGGGGTTCATCGGGTTGGGTACTGAAGCTCTTGTTGGCATGCAGATGGATGGAGCCGCATTCTCCTTTGGGGTTGATTGCTCTCGAGCCGCTCGCCGCTTTATTTCCCTTTGTTGGTGTTTTGCCTCTTCCTTCAGCACGTCCAATGTGTTAAACTGTCTCAAGTCCAACGTGTTGGCAATGATTGGGATTAGAGAATCACGGTAACATTCCTTGAACATGCGTAGGGGTACATCGATGCAGCGCGTTGAAATCTTAGTGAACTTGTCGTCATGTAGCTTGATGTTAGCCCCTGCCTTCATGCGGATAGTACGAATCCGGAGTTCTGCTTCTTCGAGGCTCATTGGGTCGAATCTCTTGGTCATTTTTTTGGCCAGGTCGTTGAAGTCCGCAAATGGACGTTCCCTATGTTCTGCAGTGAACCACTCCAATGCTTTCCCATGCAACGCGAGATGTACAGCTGGGACGATGTAGTCTGGAGATAGTAATCCATAGTCGAGGCAGGTGCCCAACTTAGACAGCCACATGGCGGGATCCTCCTCTGGTTCACCTTTGAAGACGTCGAGCTTTGGGGGTGTGTACGAAGCCTTCGCCGCTGGATTTGGAGCCAGTTCATGTGGAGGCAACACCTGCGCCTGTGCCCGTGACTGTGTCCCCAAGCGAGGTCGATGCTCTTGCGGCAGGCCAACAGCTCTGGTACCAGCCGATGAAGTGGTTCCCCTCCCCTCAGTTGAACACGTCCTGCGTTGGTTCCTCCCAGTCCAAAATTCCCTGTTTGATGTCTCGCTGAAGTCGCATGTACTCGTATGGTGTACTGCTAGTCTCCATGGACCATCGATCCTTGCCCGGGTCCGGTCATACTCCTCGTTGCATGTGTTCTCTGCTGGGATCTCCCCGTTATAGGAGTAGCTGATGCTTGACTCGCTTGAAAATGAGATGGTTGCCTCTTGGATTGGACAGGTTGCATCGTATACTTGCTTGGCGCAGCCCCCGTTGGGATGCATGCCTCCCCCAAGGTCCGCACTTGCCTGATGGTTCCAGCCGTGGATGAAGGATTGTTGCTTCCTTGAGCTGGGGCCTCCCTGCTGCGTGATGTTGCTTAAGCAAAGGATGCCTTGTTCACCTGCTCGTGGTGTGAGGACTGTTGCCCAATACTTGCATGTCGTGAGGTCACGAGGGATGGGCCTTCCCGTCGGGTTTCCCTTGCTCGTCGTTCCACAACGTCTGGGCGTTTCTGTACACGTGGTGGATATATACCCCTGTCCGAGGCCGGGCGTCGAGGGTGAGCAACTGGATGGGAGGGGACTGCCCGAGAACGAAAAGTCACGGGCTGATGCAGGGAGTGCAGAGCCTGTATTGAGGGGTGATCCAACGACACCTCTTCTTCAGCTGCCTGGTCATCATGAGCGGCGTCTGGGTTTGCACACTCCCCGTCATAGGTCACAGAAGGTGCGGGTGAAGACATCCTTGGAGTTGAGAACTCAAGGCGCCGCGGTACATGGTGTTCCTAGGTCATGTCCACTGCTTCATAGACAGTTCGCCCGTCTGGAGTGGTGACCTCATGGAGCGGGACGGGCCCCTTGTCTGCTACAAATTCTTGTTCGTCATCAGACGCGCAGTCCTCCATTTGCGCAAAATCACTTTCCCCGTTTTGGTTGTGTACGTCGTCCCCCTCCGGATCTTCTGGCGTTGCGGCCGCCGACTGCGCCAGTCTCGTAGCTTTCCATTCTCGGAGTTCCTTGAGACGTTGTAGGTGGAACTCCTCTTCTTCGTCAGGATTCGTCTCGTTTTCCTCGTTGTACAGTAGCGGGGACCGATCATCCAACGGATCCCACTTAAACTTGGGGTCCAGCCCTGAGGGATCTTCTGGGCTTTCCTCGTAGCGGCGGGCAATGGGTGTCCGCCTCATCCTGTGTTTTCGGGGACGCGGGATGGGGCAGAATCTGTCCTTGTGTCGCCGATGGTACGGTCAAATGATCCACCGGCTCCGTCCTCTTATCCTTGCGCCTCATAAGATGGCAAGAAGTCGCTACCCGCAGTCGGGATGATTATCAAGGTAGGTTCGTCTGCACCTCCTTACGCCCGGTTGGAGACGCGACGCCTCCCTCCTGAGTGATCGCGCCTTGAAACGTAGACTGATTTGAAGGCACCTGGCACACTTGTCACAGACAACAAGTGAGTCCACGCTCACCGAACCATTAACACTGTTATACCCTTTTTCGCCATCGGCCGGAATTGGGTCTGACAGCGCACAGGGATAAGCTCTCAGTCACGGTTCATACTACGCTATTCATTTCACGTTCGGCGTTGGTGTTTTACTAAGTTCTTTCCCGCGTACTCTCACTCTCACTTACTCGACGAATCATTCACCATAAGATGCGGGAAGTAGGTCACACATGTCCCTAATTTCAACAAGTCAGCAACAATCAGCTCAACTCTGCAACTATGCTATTTCCATTCACCCACGTTCCACCATCGGTGAGCAATCATCCACCGTATGACACCAATTTATCTAATGCATTCCCTCTTGACGTTATACATAGAATGAGCTGAACGTCATCGTGATTATCCGAACCATATTACTTTTCACCATGTCACCATTGACGGGCAATCATTCACCGGATGAGATGATATTCATCAAACTATCCTACCAACAAAAACAAAGCAGTGTAAACAATCAAACTTGATTGCTCTCAGTCCATGAGCACACACACATGCAACATCCCTCCACTAGACATTCAATCCCTCCTCTACGCATCGTCCAACAACATGCCCAAACCGTAGGCCTCCTGAGTCGATGGATCGTCAGTCGGAGCTGGTTCCTGGAGGAACATTGTGCGGCTCACGCCACCTTGCTCGCTTGTCCGCGGGGCGGTGCGACGCAACTCCAGCGGTCTGCTCACACGTCAACGTGCATGAGAACTGACGCGCATCAGATCCTGCTCCCGCTAACGGAAGAGCTCCTGTTGATACCGCTGGTAGGCCCAGAATGCCTCGGCCCGTAACTCAACGGCTTCCGCGGCGCGTCGTCTGACGTCACGGGCCACCTCCTGCCAACTCTCCACAGGGGGGGGGAGTTGCCAAAACTGTTCCGGGGCCCCACCGGCAGGATGATGCGACCATTGCATCACCTCCAGGACTGTCCGCGCACCCAGCCGGCGAGGTACATTGCAGCAGCTGCAGATGGCATATGAAGTCACCGGCGAGTCCCGAGCGGCTCTGCTCGAGTTGGGCGGCTGGAGCTCCCGTGGGAATTCAGGACCAAACCATGACAGCTCCGTTATGTGTTCCTCATGAAGCAGCCTTCCCATCCGGGAATGGTTACACACTCACACACACACACACACACTCACACGCACACCGCCTACTCTAACATCTCTACTCTAACTTGTCGCGAGATGGGACACGGGTCCCGCTCGACGGTCTGGATTTGACTGAGGGGCAGCAATCTCTCAGTCCTGCTGGTGGCTGCCAGACTCGTCCCCCACACCGGGACCAGGCCAGGAGTCCGTTGTGGAGCACTCGATTGAGCGCTACTGGCGCCGGGTCCGAGCGTCTGAGCGGTCTTCAGCGTCAGCGGTCAGCCAGTCATTTGCTTGACAGAGAGACGGACAGACAGCAGCCGAGTCTCCTCCTGTTCTCCTTCTCATATCCTTCGCGTGATCCTTCCCAGACCTCCCTTCTCCGTTGGCTGGCCCCTTTCGCGGCTCGCACATCAAAACGCCCCTGGATAAGGCATATCGGGTTCCGCTCCTCTCTTCTAGGTTTGGATGCAGCCCCGTTGCCATCAAGCCAGCCTCGGACCGCTTTCCTTTCCTCCCAGCAGGTTTGGTCAGGTTCCGGTGTCCGTCGCAATATCTTCCTACGCGCCTCGTCACTCCCCGGAGTCGAACTGTTTCTCTCGTATTTTCTTTTCCTCAATCGACGTTCGTCAGGTCAACCATCGACCGTTCTCTCGGATCCTGGACCCAGTCCTTCCTTGCTTCCCCCCTTTTCCGGTAGATGAACGAAACATCGTTAACGCTGGTTGCGGAGTGGTGCGAACTGGTTGCGGAGCGGTGCAAACTGGTTGCGGAATGGTGGGAATTGGTTGCAGAGTGGTGCGAACTGGTTGCGGAGTGGTGCGAACTAGTTGCGGAGTGGTGCAAACTGGTTGCAGAGAAGTGCGAACTGGTTGCCGAGTGGTGGGAACTGGTTGCGAAGTGGTGCAAACTGGTTGCGGAGTGGTGCGAACTGGTTGCGGAGTGGTGCGAACTGTTAGCGGAGTGGTTCGAACTGGTTGCGCAGTGGTGCGAACTGATTGAGGAGTGGTGCGAACTAATTGAGGAGTGGTGCGCAGTGGTTGTGGAGTGGTGCCAAAGGGTTGCGGAGAGGCGCGAACTGGTTTAGGAGTGGTCAAAACTGGTTGAGGAGTGGTGCAAACTGGTTGCGGAGTGGTGCGAACTGGTTGCAGAGTAGTGCGAACTGGTTGCGGAGTGGCGCGAACTGGTTTCGGAGTGGTGTGAACTGGTTGCGGAGTGGTGCGAACTAGTTGCGGAGTGGTGCGAACCGGTTGCGGAGTGGTGCGACCTGGTCACGGAGTGGTGCAAACCGGTTGCGGAGTGGTGCGAGCTGGTTGCAGAGTGGTGTGAACTGGTTGCAGAGTGGTGCTAACCGGTTGCAGAGTGGTGTGAACTGGCTGCGGAGTGGTGCGAACTGGTTGAGGAGTGGTACGAAATGGTTGCGGAGTGATGGGAACTGGATGCGGAGTGGTGCAAACTGGTTGCGGAGTAGTGCAAACTGGTTGCGGAGTTGTGCAAACTGGTTGCGGATTGGTGCAAACTGGTTACGGAGTGGTGCGAACTGGTTACGGAGTGGTCCGAACTAGTTGCGGAGTGGTGCGAACTGGTTGCGGAGTGGTGGGAACTGGTTGCGAAGTGGTGCAAACTGGTTGCAGAGTGGTTCAAACTGGTTGCGGGGTGGTGCAAACTGGTTGCGGAGTGGTGCGAACTAGTTGCGAAGTTGTATGAGCTGGTTGAGGAGTGGTGCGAACTGCTTGAGGAGTGGTGTGAAATGGTCGCGGAGTGGTGAAAACTGGTTGAGCAGTGGTGCGAACTGGTTGCCAAATGGTTTGAACTAGTTGCGGATTGGTGTGAACAGGTTGCGCAGTGGTGCGAACTGGTTGTGGAGTGGTGCGAACTGGTTGCGGAGTGGTGCGAACTGGTTGCAGAGTGGTGGGAATTGGTTGCGGAGTGGTGCGAACTGGTTGCGGACTGGTGCAAACTGGTTACGGAGTGGAGCAAACTGGTTGCGGTGTGGTTCGAACTGCTTGTGGAGTGGTTCAAACTCGTTGCAGAGTTGTGTGAACTGGTTGCGGACTGGTGCAAACTGGTTGCGGAGTGGTGCGAACTAGCTGCGGAGAGGTGCAAAATGGTTTCTGAGTGGTGCGAACTGGTTGCGGAGTGGTGTGAACTGGTTGCGGAGTGGTGCGAACTGGTTGCGGAGTGGTGCGAACTGGTTAAGATGGTGCGAAGTGGTTGTGGAGTGGTGCGAACTGGTTGCGGACTGGTGCGAACTGGTTGCGGACTGGTGCAAAATGGTTACGGAGTGGAATGAAATCGTTGCGGAGTGGTGCGAACTAGCTGCGGAGAGGTGCAAAATGGTTTCTGAGTGGTGCGAACTGGTTGCGGAGTGGTGTGAACTGGTTGCGGAGTGGTGCGAACTGGTTGCGGAGTGGTGCGAACTGGTTAAGATGGTGCGAAGTGGTTGTGGAGTGGTGCGAAAGGGTTGCGGTGAGGTGATAACTGGTTGAGGAGTGGTCAAAACTGGTTGAGGAGTGGTGCGAACTGGTTGCAGAGTGGTGCGAACTGGTTGCGGAGTGGTGCGAACTGGTTGCGGAGTGGCGGGAACTGGTTTCGGAGTGGTGTGAAATGGTTGCGGAGTGGTGCGAACTGGTTGCGGAGTGGTGCGAACCAGTTGCGGAGTGGTGCGGCCTGGTCGCGGAGTGGTGCAAACCGGTTGCGGAGTGGTGCGAGCTGGTTTCCGAGTGGTGCGAACTGGTTGCAGAGTGGTGCTAACCGGTTGCAGAGTGGTGTGAACTGGTTGCGGAGTGGTGTGAACTGGTTGAGGAGTGGTGCGAACTGTATGCGGAGTGATGCAAACTGGTTGCGGAGTGGTGCGAACTAGTTGCGGAGTGGTGCGATCTGGTTGCGGAGTGGTGGGAACTGGTTGCAAAGTGGTGCAGACTGGTTGCGGAGTGGTTCAAACTGCTTGCAGGGTGGTGCAAACTGGTTGCGGAGTGGTGCAAACGGGTTGCGAAGCTGTGCGAGCTGGTTGAGGAGTGGTGCGTACAGGTTGAGGAGTGGTGCAAAATGGCTGCGAAGTGGTGCAAACTGGTTGAGCAGTGGTGCGAACTGGTTGCGGAATGGTTCGAACTGGTTGCGGATTGGTGTGAACAGGTTGCGTAGTGGTGCGAACTGGTTGTGGAGTGGTGCGAACAGGTTGCGGAGTGGTGCGAACTGGTTGCGGAGTGGTGCGAATTGGTTGCGGAGTGGTGCGAACTGGTTGCGGACTGGTGCAAAATGGTTACGGAGTGGAATGAAATCGTTGCGGAGTGGTGCAAACTGGTTGTGGAGTGGTGCAACTGGTTGCAGAGTTGTGTGAACTGGTTGCGGAATGGTGCGAACTGGTTGCATAGTGGTGCGAACTAGCTGCGGAGTGGTGCAAAATGGTTGCGGAGTGGTGCGAACTGGTTGCGGAGTGGTGTGAACTGGTTGCGGAGTGGTGCGAACTGGCTGCGGAGTTGTGCGAACTGGTTGCGGAATGGTGGGAGCTGGTTGCAAAAAGGTGCGAACTGGTTGCGGAAAAGTGCTAACAGGTTGCGGAGTGGTGTGAACTGGTTGCGGAGTGGTTCGAACTGGCTGCGGAGTGGTGCGAACTGGTTGAGGAGTGGTGCGAACTTGCTGAGGAGTGGTGGGACGTGGTTGCGGAGTGGTGCGAAAGGGTTGCGGAGTGGTGCAAACTGGTTGAGGAGTGGTCAAAACTGGTTGCGCAGTGGTGCCAACCGGTTGCGGAGTGGTGCAAACTGGTTGCAGAGTGGTGGGAACTGGTTGTTAAGTGCTTCAAACTGGTTGCGGAGTTGTGCGAACTGGTTGCGGAGTGGTGTGAACTGGTTTCGTAGCGGTGTGAACTTGTTGCGGAGTGGTGCGAACTGGTTGCGGAGTTGTGTAAACTGGTTGCAGAGTGGTTCGAGCTCGTTGTGGAGTGGTGCGAACTGGTTGCCGAGTGGTGCGAACTGGTTGCAAAGTGGAGCGAACTGGTTGCCGAGTGGTGCGAACTGGTTGTGGAGTGGTGCTAACTGGTTGCGGAGTGGTGAGAACCGGTTGCGGAGTGGTGCGACCTGGTCGCGGAGTGGTGCAAGCCGGTTGTGGAGTGGTGCGAGCTGGTTGCGGAGTGGTGCGAACTGGTTGCAGAGTGGTGCTATCTGGATGCAGAGTGGTGTGAACTGGTTGCGGAGTGGTGCGAACTGGTTGAGGAGTGGTGCGAGCTGGTTGCGGAGTGATGCGAACTGGTTGCGGAGTGGTGCGAACTGGTTGCAGAGTGGTGCGAACTAGTTGCGGACTGGTGCGAACTAGTTGGGAGTGGTGCAAACTAGTTGCGGAGTGGTGCGAACTGGTTGCGGAGTGGTGGGAACTGGTTGCGGAGTGGTGCGAACTGGTTGCGGAGTGGTTCAAACTGGTTGCATTGTGGTGCAAACTGGTTGCGGAGTGGTGAAACTGGTTGTGGAGTTATACGAGCTGGTTGAGGACTGGTGCGAACTGGTTGAAGAGTGGTGCGAAATGGTTGCGGAGTGGTGCAAACAGGTTGAGCAGTGGTGCGAACTGGTTGCAAAATGGTTCGAACTGGTTGCGGAGTGGTGCAAACAGGTTGCGCAATGGTGCGAACTGGTTGTGGAGTGGTGCAAAATGGTTGCGGAGTGGTGTGAACTGGTTGCACAGTGGTGCGAATTGGTTGGGGAGTGGTGCGAATTGGTTGCGGACTGGTGCAAACTGGTTACGGAGTGGAGCGAATTGGTTTCGGAGTGGTGCGAACTGGTTGTAGAGTGGTGCAAACTGGTTGCAGAGTTGTGTGCACTGGTTGCGGAGTGGTGCGAACTGGTTGCGAAGTGGTGCGAACTGGCTGTGGAGTGATGCAAATTGGTTGGGGAGTGGTGTAAACTGGTTGCGGAGTGGTGCGAACTGGTTGCGGAGTGGTGCGAACTGGTTGCGGAGTGGTCCGAACTGGTTGCGGAGTGGTGGGAACTAGTTGCAAAGTGGTGCGAACTGGTTGCGGAGTAGTGCTAACTGGTTGCGGAGTTGTGCGAACTGGTTGCGGAGTGGTTTGAACTGGCTGCGGAGTATTGCGAACTGGATGAGGAGTGGTGCGAACTGGCTGAGGAGTGGTGCGGAGTGGTTGCGGAGTGGTGCGAAAGAGTTGCGGAGTGGTGCAAACTGGTTGAGGAGTGGTCAAAACTGGTTGCGCAGTGGTGTCAACTGGTTGCGGAGTGGTGCGAACTGGTTGCGGAGTGGTGGGAACTGGTTGCGAAGTTCTTTGAACTTGTTGCAGAGTGGTGCGAAGTGGTTGCGAAGTGGTGCGAACTGGTTTCGGAGTGGTGTGAACTAGTTGGGAAGTGGTGTGAACTGGTTGCGGAGTGGTGCGAACTGGTTGCGGAGTGGTTCAAGCTGGTTGTGGAATGGTGCAAACTGATTGCGGAGTGGTGTGAACTAGTTGCGGAGTGGTGTGAACAGGTTGCGGAGTGGTGCAAACTGGTGGTGGAGTGGTGAGAACTGGTTGCGGAAAGGTGCGAACTGGTTGCGGAGTGGTGCGACATGGTCGCGGAGTGGTGCGAACCGGTTGCGGAGTGGTGCGAACTGGTTATGGAGTGGTGCGAACTGGTTGGGATTGGTGCGAACTGGTTGCGGAGTGGTGCGAACTGGTTGAGGAGTGGTTAAAACTGGTTGCGGAGTGGTGCAAACTGGTTGCGGAGTGGTGCGAACTGGTTGCGGAGTGGTACGAACTGGATGCGGAGCGGTGCGAACTGGTTGCGGAGTGGTGCGAACTGGCTGCGGAGTGGTGCGAACTGGTTGCGGAGTGGTACGAACTGGATGCGGAGCGGTGCGAACTGGTTGCGGAGTGGTGCGAACTGGCTGCGGAGTGGTGCGAACTGGTTGCGGAGTGGTACGAACTGGATGCGGAGCGGTGCGAACTGGTTGCGGAGTGGTGCGAACTGGCTGCGGAGTGGTGCGAACTGGTTGCGGAGTGGTACGAACTGGATGCGGAGCGGTGCGAACTGGTTGCGGAGTGGTGCGAACTGGCTGCGGAGTGGTGCGAACTGGTTGCGGAGTGGTACGAACTGGATGCGGAGCGGTGCGAACTGGTTGCGGAGTGGTGCGAACTGGCTGCGGAGTGGTGCGAACTGGTTGCGGAGTGGTACGAACTGGATGCGGAGCGGTGCGAACTGGTTGCGGAGTGGTGCGAACTGGCTGCGGAGTGGTGCGAACTGGTTGCGGAGTGGTACGAACTGGATGCGGAGCGGTGCGAACTGGTTGCGGAGTGGTGCGAACTGGCTGCGGAGTGGTGCGAACTGGTTGCGGAGTGGTACGAACTGGATGCGGAGCGGTGCGAACTGGTTGCGGAGTGGTGCGAACTGGCTGCGGAGTGGTGCGAACTGGTTGCGGAGTGGTACGAACTGGATGCGGAGCGGTGCGAACTGGTTGCGGAGTGGTGCGAACTGGCTGCGGAGTGGTGCGAACTGGTTGCGGAGTGGTACGAACTGGATGCGGAGCGGTGCGAACTGGTTGCGGAGTGGTGCGAACTGGCTGCGGAGTGGTGCGAACTGGTTGCGGAGTGGTACGAACTGGATGCGGAGCGGTGCGAACTGGTTGCGGAGTGGTGCGAACTGGCTGCGGAGTGGTGCGAACTGGTTGCGGAGTGGTACGAACTGGATGCGGAGCGGTGCGAACTGGTTGCGGAGTGGTGCGAACTGGCTGCGGAGTGGTGCGAACTGGTTGCGGAGTGGTACGAACTGGATGCGGAGCGGTGCGAACTGGTTGCGGAGTGGTGCGAACTGGCTGCGGAGTGGTGCGAACTGGTTGCGGAGTGGTGCAAACTGGCTGCGGAGTGGTGCGACCTGGTTGCGGAGTGGTGCGAACTGGTTGCGGAGTGGTGCAAACTGGCTGCGGAGTGGTGCGGCCTTGTTGATGAGTGGTGCGAACTGGAAGTGGAGTGGTGCGAACTGGTTGCGAAGTGATGCCAACTGGCTGCGGAGTGGTGAGACCTGGTTGCGGAGTGGTGCGAACTGGTTGCGGAGTGGTGCGAACTGGTTGCGGAGTGGTGCAAACTGGTTGTAGAGTGGTCCAAACAAGTCTCGGAATGGTGCGAACTGATTGCGAAGAGGTGCGAACTGGTTTCGAAGTGATGCAAACTGGTTGCGGAGTGGTGGGAACTGGTTGCGGAGTGGTGTGAACTGGTTCACATGTGGTACGGACTGGTTGCGGAGTGGTGCGATCGGGTCGCGGAGTGTTGCAAACGTGTTGTGGAGTGGTGCAGCCGGTTGCGAAGTGGTGCAAACTGGTTGCGGAGTGGTGCGAACTGCCTGCAGAGTGGTGCAAACTGGTTGCGGAGTGGTGCAAACCGGTTGCAAAGTGGTGCAAACTGGTTGCGGAGTGGTTCAACGGGTTGGAGAGTGGTGCGAACTGGTTGCGGAGAGGTGCGAACTGGTTGCGGAGTGGTGCGAACTGGTTGTGGAGTGGTGCAAACTGGTTGCGAAGTGGTGCAAACTGGTTGCGGAGTGGTTCAACGGGTTGGAGAGTGGTGCGAACTGGTTGCGGAGAGGTGCGAACTGGTTGCGGAGTGGTGCGAACTGGTTGTGGAGTGGTGCAAACTGGTTGCGAAGTGGTGCAAACTGGTTGCGGAGTGGTTCAACGGGTTGGAGAGTGGTGCGAACTGGTTGCGGAGAGGTGCGAACTGGTTGCGGAGTGGTGCGAACTGGTTGTGGAGTGGTGCAAACTGGTTGCGAAGTGGTGCAAACTGGTTGCGGAGTGGTTCAACGGGTTGGAGAGTGGTGCGAACTGGTTGCGGAGAGGTGCGAACTGGTTGCGGAGTGGTGCGAACTGGTTGTGGAGTGGTGCAAACTGGTTGCGAAGTGGTGCAAACTGGTTGCGGAGTGGTTCAACGGGTTGGAGAGTGGTGCGAACTGGTTGCGGAGAGGTGCGAACTGGTTGCGGAGTGGTGCGAACTGGTTGTGGAGTGGTGCAAACTGGTTGCGAAGTGGTGCAAACTGGTTGCGGAGTGGTTCAACGGGTTGGAGAGTGGTGCGAACTGGTTGCGGAGAGGTGCGAACTGGTTGCGGAGTGGTGCGAACTGGTTGTGGAGTGGTGCAAACTGGTTGCGAAGTGGTGCAAACTGGTTGCGGAGTGGTTCAACGGGTTGGAGAGTGGTGCGAACTGGTTGCGGAGAGGTGCGAACTGGTTGCGGAGTGGTGCGAACTGGTTGTGGAGTGGTGCAAACTGGTTGCGAAGTGGTGCAAACTGGTTGCGGAGTGGTTCAACGGGTTGGAGAGTGGTGCGAACTGGTTGCGGAGAGGTGCGAACTGGTTGCGGAGTGGTGCGAACTGGTTGTGGAGTGGTGCAAACTGGTTGCGAAGTGGTGCAAACTGGTTGCGGAGTGGTTCAACGGGTTGGAGAGTGGTGCGAACTGGTTGCGGAGAGGTGCGAACTGGTTGCGGAGTGGTGCGAACTGGTTGTGGAGTGGTGCAAACTGGTTGCGAAGTGGTGCAAACTGGTTGCGGAGTGGTTCAACGGGTTGGAGAGTGGTGCGAACTGGTTGCGGAGAGGTGCGAACTGGTTGCGGAGTGGTGCGAACTGGTTGTGGAGTGGTGCAAACTGGTTGCGAAGTGGTGCAAACTGGTTGCGGAGTGGTTCAACGGGTTGGAGAGTGGTGCGAACTGGTTGCGGAGAGGTGCGAACTGGTTGCGGAGTGGTGCGAACTGGTTGCCGAGTGGTGGGAACTGGTTGCGAAGCGGTGCGGACTGGTTGCGGAGTGGTGCGAACTGGTTGCGGAGTGGTGCAAACTGGTTGCGGAGTGGTGCGAACTGGTTGCGGAGTGGTTCGAACTGGGTGTGGAGTGGTGCAATCTGGTTGAGGAGTGGTGCGAACTGGTTGAGGAGTGGTGCGATGTGGTTGCTATTGCAACAGGGTTGCGGAGTGGTGCGAACTGGTTGAGGAGTGGTCAAAACGAGTTGCGGAGTGGTGCAAACTGGTTGCGGAGTGGTGCGAACTGGTTGCAGTGTGGTTCGAACTGGTTGTGGAATGGTGCGAACTGGTTGCCCAGTGGTGCAAACCGGTTGATGAGTGGTGCGAACTGGTTGCCGAGTGGTGCAAACTGGTTGCGGAGTGGTGCGAGCTGGTTGCGGAGTGGTGCGAACTGGTTGTGGAGTGGTGTGAACTGGTTGCGAAACGTGCGAACTGGTTGCGGAGTGGTGCGACCTGGTTGCGGAGTGCTGCGAACTGGTTGCGGAGTGGTGCGAACTTGCTGCGGAGTGGTGCGAACTGGTTGCGGAGTGGTGTGAACTGGTTGCAGAGTGGTGCGAACAGGTTGCAGAGTGGTGCGAACTGGTTGCAGAGTGGTGCGACCTGGTTGCGGAGTGCTGCGAACTGGTTGCGGAGTGGTGCGGACTGGTTGCGGAGTGGTGCGAACGGGTTGCGGAGTGGTGCGAACTGGCTGCGGAATGGTGCGAACTGGTTGCGGAGTGAAAGGAACTGGTTGCGGAGTGGTGCGAACTCGTTGCGGAGTGGTGGGAACTGGTTGCCGAGTGGTGGGAACTGGTTGCGGAGTGGTGTGAACTGGTTGCAGAGTGGTGCGAACAGGTTGCAGAGTGGTGCGAACTGGTTGCAGAGTGGTGCGACCTGGTTGCGGAGTGCTGCGAACTGGTTGCGGAGTGGTGCGGACTGGTTGCGGAGTGGTGCGAACGGGTTGCGGAGTGGTGCGAACTGGCTGCGGAATGGTGCGAACTGGTTGCGGAGTGAAAGGAACTGGTTGCGGAGTGGTGCGAACTCGTTGCGGAGTGGTGGGAACTGGTTGCCGAGTGGTGGGAACTGGTTGCGGAGTGGTGTGAACTGGTTGCAGAGTGGTGCGAACAGGTTGCAGAGTGGTGCGAACTGGTTGCAGAGTGGTGCGACCTGGTTGCGGAGTGCTGCGAACTGGTTGCGGAGTGGTGCGGACTGGTTGCGGAGTGGTGCGAACGGGTTGCGGAGTGGTGCGAACTGGCTGCGGAATGGTGCGAACTGGTTGCGGAGTGAAAGGAACTGGTTGCGGAGTGGTGCGAACTCGTTGCGGAGTGGTGGGAACTGGTTGCCGAGTGGTGGGAACTGGTTGCGGAGTGGTGTGAACTGGTTGCAGAGTGGTGCGAACAGGTTGCAGAGTGGTGCGAACTGGTTGCAGAGTGGTGCGACCTGGTTGCGGAGTGCTGCGAACTGGTTGCGGAGTGGTGCGGACTGGTTGCGGAGTGGTGCGAACGGGTTGCGGAGTGGTGCGAACTGGCTGCGGAATGGTGCGAACTGGTTGCGGAGTGAAAGGAACTGGTTGCGGAGTGGTGCGAACTCGTTGCGGAGTGGTGGGAACTGGTTGCCGAGTGGTGGGAACTGGTTGCGGAGTGGTGTGAACTGGTTGCAGAGTGGTGCGAACAGGTTGCAGAGTGGTGCGAACTGGTTGCAGAGTGGTGCGACCTGGTTGCGGAGTGCTGCGAACTGGTTGCGGAGTGGTGCGGACTGGTTGCGGAGTGGTGCGAACGGGTTGCGGAGTGGTGCGAACTGGCTGCGGAATGGTGCGAACTGGTTGCGGAGTGAAAGGAACTGGTTGCGGAGTGGTGCGAACTCGTTGCGGAGTGGTGGGAACTGGTTGCCGAGTGGTGGGAACTGGTTGCGGAGTGGTGTGAACTGGTTGCAGAGTGGTGCGAACAGGTTGCAGAGTGGTGCGAACTGGTTGCAGAGTGGTGCGACCTGGTTGCGGAGTGCTGCGAACTGGTTGCGGAGTGGTGCGGACTGGTTGCGGAGTGGTGCGAACGGGTTGCGGAGTGGTGCGAACTGGCTGCGGAATGGTGCGAACTGGTTGCGGAGTGAAAGGAACTGGTTGCGGAGTGGTGCGAACTCGTTGCGGAGTGGTGGGAACTGGTTGCCGAGTGGTGGGAACTGGTTGCGGAGTGGTGTGAACTGGTTGCAGAGTGGTGCGAACAGGTTGCAGAGTGGTGCGAACTGGTTGCAGAGTGGTGCGACCTGGTTGCGGAGTGCTGCGAACTGGTTGCGGAGTGGTGCGGACTGGTTGCGGAGTGGTGCGAACGGGTTGCGGAGTGGTGCGAACTGGCTGCGGAATGGTGCGAACTGGTTGCGGAGTGAAAGGAACTGGTTGCGGAGTGGTGCGAACCGGTTGCGGAGTGGTGCAAACTGGTTGCGGAGTGGTGCGAACTGGATGGGGAGTGGTGCGAACTGGTTGCGGAGTGGTGCGAACTGGTTGCAGAGTGGTGCGAACAGGCTGCAGAGTGGTGCGAACTTGTTGCGGAGTGGTGCGAACTGGTTGTGGAGTGGTGTGAACTGGTTGCAGAGTGGTGCAAACTGGTTGCGGAGTGGAACGAACTGGCTGCGGTGTTGTGCGAACTGGTTGAGGAGTGGTGCGAACTAGTTGCGGAGTGGTGGGAACTAATTGCGGAGAAGTGTAAACTAGTTGGGGAGTGGTGTGATCTAGTTGCGGAGTGGTGCGAACTGGTTTAAGAGTGGTGTGAACCGGTTGTGGAGTGGTGAGAACTGTTTGCGGAGTGGTGCGAGCTGGTTGCGGAGTGGTGGGAACTGGTTACTGGTTGGTGAGAACTGCTTGCGGAGTGAGGAGAACTGGTTGCGGAGTGGTGCGAACTGGTTGCGGAGAGATGCGAATTGGTTGCGGAGTGGTGCGAACTGGTTGCGGAGTGGTGCGCACTGGTTGCCGAGTGGTGGGAAATGGTTGCAAAGTGGTGCCAACTGGTTGCATAGTGGTGCAAGATTGTTGCGGAGTGGTGCAAACTAGTTGCGGAGTGGTTCGAACTCGGTGGGGAGTGGTGCGAACTGGTTGAGGAGTGATGCGAACTGGTTGAGGAGCGGTGCAATGTGGTTGCGGAGTGGTGCAACAGGGTTGCGGAGTGGTGCGAACTGGTTGAGAAGTGGTCAAAACTGGTTGCAGAGTGGTGCAAACTGGTTGCGGAGTGGTGCGAACTGGTTGCGAAGTGGTGCGAGCTGGTTGCGGAGTGGTGGGAAGTGGTTTCGGAGTGGTGTGAACTGGTTGCGGAGAGGTGCAAATTGGTTGCGGAGTGGTGCAAACTGGTTGCGGAGTGGTTCGAGCTGGTTGTGGAGTGGTGTGAACTGGTTGCAGAGTGGTGCGAACTGGTTGCGGAATGGTGCGAACTGGTTGCGGAGTGAAAGGAACTGGTTGCGGAGTGGTGCGAACTGGTTGCGGAATGGTGCGAACTGGTTGCGGAGTGATGCGAACTGGTTGCGGAGTGGTGCGAACTGGTTGCCGAGTGGTGCGAACTGGTTGCAGAGTGGTGCGAACTGGTTGCGGAATGGTGCGAACTGGTTGCGGAGTGATGCGAACTGGTTGCGGAGTGGTGCGAACTGGTTGCCGAGTGGTGCGAACTGGTTGCAGAGTGGTGCGAACTGGTTGCGGAATGGTGCGAACTGGTTGCGGAGTGATGCGAACTGGTTGCGGAGTGGTGCGAACTGGTTGCCGAGTGGTGCGAACTGGTTGCAGAGTGGTGCGAACTGGTTGCGGAATGGTGCGAACTGGTTGCGGAGTGATGCGAACTGGTTGCGGAGTGGTGCGAACTGGTTGCCGAGTGGTGCGAACTGGTTGCAGAGTGGTGCGAACTGGTTGCGGAATGGTGCGAACTGGTTGCGGAGTGATGCGAACTGGTTGCGGAGTGGTGCGAACTGGTTGCCGAGTGGTGCGAACTGGTTGCAGAGTGGTGCGAACTGGTTGCGGAATGGTGCGAACTGGTTGCGGAGTGATGCGAACTGGTTGCGGAGTGGTGCGAACTGGTTGCCGAGTGGTGCGAACTGGTTGCAGAGTGGTGCGAACTGGTTGCGGAATGGTGCGAACTGGTTGCGGAGTGATGCGAACTGGTTGCGGAGTGGTGCGAACTGGTTGCGGGGTGGTGCGAACTGGTTGCGGAGTGGTGCAAACTGGAGGGAGTGGTGCGAACTAGTTGCGGAGTGGTGCGAACTGGTTGCGGAGTGGTGCAAACTGGTTGGAGGGTGGTGGGAACTTGTTGCAGAGTGGTGTGAACTGGTTGCGGAGTGGTGCAAACTGGTTACAGGGTGGTGCGAACTGGTTGCGGAGTGAGGCGAACTGGTTGCGGAGTGCTGCTAACTGGTTGCGGAGTGGTGTGAATTGATTTCGGAGTGGTGCGAACTGGTTGCGGACTTGTACAAAATAGTTACAGAGTGGTGCGAACTGGTTGCGGCCTGGTGCGAACTGGTTTCCGAGTGGTGGGAACTGGTTGCGAAGGTGTGCGAACTCGTTGCGGAGTGGTGCGAACTGGTTGCCGAGTGGTGCGAATTGGTTGAGGAGTGGTGCGATGTGGTTGCGGAGTGGTGCAACAGGGTTGCGGAGTGGTGCGAACTGGTTGAGGAGTGGTTAAAACTGGTTCCGGAGTGGTGCAAACTGGTTGCAGAGTGGTGCAAACTGGTTGCGGAGTGGTGCGAACTGGTTGCAGAGTGGTACAAAGTGGTTTCGGATTGTTGTGAACTGGTTGGGGAGAGGTGCGAACTGGTTGTGGAGTGGTGCAAGCTGGTTACGGAGTGGTGCGAACCGGTTTCGGAGTGGTGGGACCTGGTCGCAGAGTGGTGCGAACTGGTTGCGGAGTGGTGCGAAGTGGTTGCGGAGTGGTGCAAACTGGCTGCGAAGTGGTGCGAAGCGGTTGCAGAGTGGTGCGAACCAGTTGCAGAGTGGTGCGAACTGGTTGCGGAGTGGTGCGAACTGGCTAAGGAGTGGTGCAAACTGGTTGCAGAGTAGTAGCAACTGGTTACGGACTGGTGCAAACTGGGTGCGGGTTGGTGCGAACTGGTTTCGGAGTGGAGCAAACGGGTTGCGGAGTGGTGCAAACTGGTTGCGGAGTGGTGCGAACTGGTTGCGGAGTGGGGCGAACTGGTTGCGGAGTGGTGCAAACTAATGGCGGAGTGGTGCGAACTGGTCCCGGAGTGGGGCGAACTGGCTGCGGAGTGGTGCGAACTGGTTGCGGAGTGGTGCATACTGGATGCGGAGTGGTGCGAACTGGTTGCGGAGTGGTGCGAACTGGTTGCGAAGTGGTGCGAGCTAGTTGCCGAGTGATTAGAACTGGTTTCAGAGTGGCGCGAACTGGCTGCGGAGTGGTGCAAACTGGTTGCGGAGTGGTGCGAACAGATTGCGGAGTGGTGCGAGCTAGTTGCAGAGTGGTGCGAACTGGTTGCAGAGTGGTGCGAACCGGTTGCAGAGTGGTGCGAACTAGTTGCGGAGTGGTGCGAACAGGTTGAGGAGTGGTGCGAGCTGGTTGCGGAGTGGTGCGAACTGGTTGTGGAGTGGTGCGAACTGGTTGCGGAGTGGTCCAAAGTCGTTGCGGAGTTGTGTGAACTGTTTGAGGAGTGGTGCAAACCGGTTGCGGAGTGGTGCGAACTGGTTGTGGAGTGGTGCGAACTGGTTGCGGAGTGGTCCAAAGTCGTTGCGGAGTTGTGTGAACTGTTTGAGGAGTGGTGCAAACCGGTTGCGGAGTGGTGCGAACTGGTTGAGGAGTGGTGCGAACTGGTTGCGAAGTGGTGCAAACTGGTTGCTGAGTGGTGAGAACTGGTTGCGAAGTGGTGCGAATTGGTTGCGGAGTGGTGCAAACTGGTTCAGAATGGTACAAACTCATTCCGGAGTGGTGAGAACTGGTTGAGGAGTGGTGCGAACTGGTTGCAGAGTGGTGCAAACGGGTTGCGAAGTGGTGCGAACTGGTTGCGGAGTGGTGTCAACTGGTTGCGGAGTGGTGCAAACCGGTTGCAGAGTGGTATGAACTGGTTGCGGAGTGGTGCGAACTGGTTGCGGAGTGCGAACTGGTTGCGGAGTGGTACAAACTGGTTGCGGAGTGGTGCGAACTGGCTGCGGAGTGGTGCGAACTGGTTGCGGAGTGCGAACTGGTTGCGGAGTGGTACAAACTGGTTGCGGAGTGGTGCGAACTGGCTGCGGAGTGGTGCGAACTGGTTGAGATGTGGTTCAGACTGGTTGCGGAGTGGTGCAAACTGGTTGCGGGTTGGTGCGAACTGGTTGCGGGGTGGTGCGAACTGGTTGCGGAGTGATGGGGACTATTTGCGAAATCGTACGAACTGGTTACAGAGTGGTACGAACTGGGTGTGGAGTGGTGCGAACTGGTTGCGGAGTGGTTCGAACTGGCTGCGGAGTGGTGAGAACTGGTTGAGGAGTGGTGCAAACTGGCTTTGGTGTGGTGCGAAGTGGTTTCGGAGTGGTGCGAAAGTATTGCAGAGTGGTGCGAACTGGTTGAGGAGTGGTCAAAATTGGTTGCGCAGTGCAGCAAACTGGTTGCAGAGTGGTGCGAACTGGTTGCGGAGTGGTGGGAACTGGTTGCGAAGTGGTGTGAACTGGTTGCGGAGTGGTGCGAACTGGTTGCGGAGTGGTGCGAACTGGTTTCGGAGTGGTGCGAACTGGTTGCGGAATGGTGCGAACTGGTTGTGGAGTGGTGCAAACTGGTTGCGCAGTGGAGAAAACTGGTTGCAGAGTGGTGCGACCTGGTCGTGTCTGGTGCAAACTGGTTGCGGAGTGGTGCGAACTGGTTGCGGAGTGGTGTGAACTTGTTGCGGATTGGTGCGAAGTGGTTGCGGAGTGGTGCAAACTGGTTGAGGAGAAGTGCGAACTGGTTGCGGAGTGGTGCGAACTGGTTGCGGAGTGGTGCGAACTGGTTGCGGAGTGGTGCGAACGGGTTGCGGAGTTGTGCGAACTGGTTGCGAAATGGTGCGAACTGGTTGCGGAGTGGTGTGAACTGGTTGCGGAGTGGTGTGAACAGGTTGCGCAGTGGTGCGAACTGGTTGTGGAGTGGTGCGAACTGCTTGCGGAGTAGTGTGAACTGGTTGCGGAGTGGTGTGAACAGGTTGCGCAGTGGTGCGAACTGGTTGTGGAGTGGTGCGAACTGCTTGCGGAGTAGTGTGAACTGGTTGCGGAGTGGTGTGAACAGGTTGCGCAGTGGTGCGAACTGGTTGTGGAGTGGTGCGAACTGCTTGCGGAGTAGTGTGAACTGGTTGCGGAGTGGTGTGAACAGGTTGCGCAGTGGTGCGAACTGGTTGTGGAGTGGTGCGAACTGCTTGCGGAGTAGTGTGAACTGGTTGCGGAGTGGTGTGAACAGGTTGCGCAGTGGTGCGAACTGGTTGTGGAGTGGTGCGAACTGCTTGCGGAGTAGTGTGAACTGGTTGCGGAGTGGTGTGAACAGGTTGCGCAGTGGTGCGAACTGGTTGTGGAGTGGTGCGAACTGCTTGCGGAGTAGTGTGAACTGGTTGCGGAGTGGTGTGAACAGGTTGCGCAGTGGTGCGAACTGGTTGTGGAGTGGTGCGAACTGCTTGCGGAGTAGTGTGAACTGGTTGCGGAGTGGTGTGAACAGGTTGCGCAGTGGTGCGAACTGGTTGTGGAGTGGTGCGAACTGCTTGCGGAGTAGTGTGAACTGGTTGCGGAGTGGTGTGAACAGGTTGCGCAGTGGTGCGAACTGGTTGTGGAGTGGTGCGAACTGCTTGCGGAGTAGTGTGAACTGGTTGCGGAGTGGTGTGAACAGGTTGCGCAGTGGTGCGAACTGGTTGTGGAGTGGTGCGAACTGCTTGCGGAGTAGTGTGAACTGGTTGCGGAGTGGTGTGAACAGGTTGCGCAGTGGTGCGAACTGGTTGTGGAGTGGTGCGAACTGCTTGCGGAGTAGTGTGAACTGGTTGCGGAGTGGTGTGAACAGGTTGCGCAGTGGTGCGAACTGGTTGTGGAGTGGTGCGAACTGCTTGCGGAGTAGTGTGAACTGGTTGCGGAGTGGTGTGAACAGGTTGCGCAGTGGTGCGAACTGGTTGTGGAGTGGTGCGAACTGCTTGCGGAGTAGTGTGAACTGGTTGCGGAGTGGTGTGAACAGGTTGCGCAGTGGTGCGAACTGGTTGTGGAGTGGTGCGAACTGCTTGCGGAGTAGTGTGAACTGGTTGCGGAGTGGTGTGAACAGGTTGCGCAGTGGTGCGAACTGGTTGTGGAGTGGTGCGAACTGCTTGCGGAGTAGTGTGAACTGGTTGCGGAGTGGTGTGAACAGGTTGCGCAGTGGTGCGAACTGGTTGTGGAGTGGTGCGAACTGCTTGCGGAGTAGTGTGAACTGGTTGCGGAGTGGTGTGAACAGGTTGCGCAGTGGTGCGAACTGGTTGTGGAGTGGTGCGAACTGCTTGCGGAGTAGTGTGAACTGGTTGCGGAGTGGTGTGAACAGGTTGCGCAGTGGTGCGAACTGGTTGTGGAGTGGTGCGAACTGCTTGCGGAGTAGTGTGAACTGGTTGCGGAGTGGTGTGAACAGGTTGCGCAGTGGTGCGAACTGGTTGTGGAGTGGTGCGAACTGCTTGCGGAGTAGTGTGAACTGGTTGCGGAGTGGTGTGAACAGGTTGCGCAGTGGTGCGAACTGGTTGTGGAGTGGTGCGAACTGCTTGCGGAGTAGTGTGAACTGGTTGCGGAGTGGTGTGAACAGGTTGCGCAGTGGTGCGAACTGGTTGTGGAGTGGTGCGAACTGCTTGCGGAGTAGTGTGAACTGGTTGCGGAGTGGTGTGAACAGGTTGCGCAGTGGTGCGAACTGGTTGTGGAGTGGTGCGAACTGCTTGCGGAGTAGTGTGAACTGGTTGCGGAGTGGTGTGAACAGGTTGCGCAGTGGTGCGAACTGGTTGTGGAGTGGTGCGAACTGCTTGCGGAGTAGTGTGAACTGGTTGCGGAGTGGTGTGAACAGGTTGCGCAGTGGTGCGAACTGGTTGTGGAGTGGTGCGAACTGCTTGCGGAGTAGTGTGAACTGGTTGCGGAGTGGTGTGAACAGGTTGCGCAGTGGTGCGAACTGGTTGTGGAGTGGTGCGAACTGCTTGCGGAGTAGTGTGAACTGGTTGCGGAGTGGTGTGAACAGGTTGCGCAGTGGTGCGAACTGGTTGTGGAGTGGTGCGAACTGCTTGCGGAGTAGTGTGAACTGGTTGCGGAGTGGTGTGAACAGGTTGCGCAGTGGTGCGAACTGGTTGTGGAGTGGTGCGAACTGCTTGCGGAGTAGTGTGAACTGGTTGCGGAGTGGTGTGAACAGGTTGCGCAGTGGTGCGAACTGGTTGTGGAGTGGTGCGAACTGCTTGCGGAGTAGTGTGAACTGGTTGCGGAGTGGTGTGAACAGGTTGCGCAGTGGTGCGAACTGGTTGTGGAGTGGTGCGAACTGCTTGCGGAGTAGTGTGAACTGGTTGCGGAGTGGTGTGAACAGGTTGCGCAGTGGTGCGAACTGGTTGTGGAGTGGTGCGAACTGCTTGCGGAGTAGTGTGAACTGGTTGCGGAGTGGTGTGAACAGGTTGCGCAGTGGTGCGAACTGGTTGTGGAGTGGTGCGAACTGCTTGCGGAGTAGTGTGAACTGGTTGCGGAGTGGTGTGAACAGGTTGCGCAGTGGTGCGAACTGGTTGTGGAGTGGTGCGAACTGCTTGCGGAGTAGTGTGAACTGGTTGCGGAGTGGTGTGAACAGGTTGCGCAGTGGTGCGAACTGGTTGTGGAGTGGTGCGAACTGCTTGCGGAGTAGTGTGAACTGGTTGCGGAGTGGTGTGAACAGGTTGCGCAGTGGTGCGAACTGGTTGTGGAGTGGTGCGAACTGCTTGCGGAGTAGTGTGAACTGGTTGCGGAGTGGTGTGAACTGGTTGCGCAGTGGTGCGAACTGGTTGTGGAGTGGTGCGAACTGGTTGCGGAGTGGTGCGAACTGGTTGCAGAGTGGTGCGAATTGGTTGCGGAATGGTGCGAACTGGTTGCGGACTGGTGCAAACTGGTTACGGAGTGGAGCAAACTGGTTGCGGAATAGTGCGAACTGCTTGTGGAGTGGTGCAAACTGGTTGCAGAGTTGTGTGATCTGGTTGCGGACTGGTGCGAACTGGTTGCGGAGTGGTGCGAACTAGCTGCGGAGAGGTGCAAAATGGTTGCGGAGTGGTGCGAACTGGTTGCGGAGTGGTGTGAACTGGTTGCGGAGTGGTGCGAATTGGTTGCGGAGTGGTGCAAACTGGTTAAGATGGTGCAAAGTGGTTGTGGAGTGGTGCGAAAGGGTTGCGGAAAGGTGCGAACTGGTTGAGGAGTGGTCAAAACTGGTTGAGGAGTGGTGCAAACTGGTTGCGGAGTGGTGCGAACTGGTTGCGGAGTGGTGCGAACTGGTTGTGGAGTGGTGCGAACTGGTTGCGGAGTGGTGCGAACTGGTTGCGGAGTGGTG
>SZWC01005677.1:13534-24134 GCA_023375785.1 Penium margaritaceum | reverse complement strand
GCGGAGTGGTGCGAACTGGTTGCGGAGTGGTGCGAACTGGTTGCGGAGTGGTGCGAACTGGTTGCGGAGTGGTGCGAACTGGTTGCGGAGTGGTGCGAACTGGTTGCGGAGTGGTGCGAACTGGTTGCGGAGTGGTGTAAACTGGTTACGGGGCGGTGCGAACTGGTTGCGTAGTGAGGCAAACTGGTTGCGGAGTGGTGCAAACTGGTTGCGGAGTGGTGCGAATTGGTTCTGGAGTGGTGCGAACTGGTTGCGGACTGGTAGGAACTGGTTGCAGAGTCGTGCGAACTGGTTGCGGAGTGGTGCAAACTGGTTGCCGAGTGGTGGGAACTGGTTTCAAAGTGGTGCAAACTGGTTGCGGAGTGGTGCGAACTGGTTGCGGAGTGGTGCGAACTGGTTGCAGAGTGGTTCGAACTGGATTGGGAGTGGTGCGAACTGGTTGAGGACTGGAGCGAACTGGTTGCAAAGTGGTGCGATGTGGTTGCGGAGTGGTGCAACAGGGTTGCGCAGTGGTGCGAACTGGTTGAGGAGTGGTCAAAACTGGTTGCGGAGTGGTGCAAACTGGTTTCGGAGTGGTGCTAACTGGTTGCAGTGTGGTGCGAACTGGTTGTGGAGTGGTGCGAACTGGTTGCCCAGTGGTGCAAACCGGTTGCAAAGTGGTGCGAACTGGTTGCCGAGTGGTGCGAACTGGTTGGGGAGTGGTTTGAGCTGGTTGCGGAGTGGTGCGAACTGGTTGTGGAGTGGTGCGAACTGGTTGTGAAGTGGTGCGAACTGGCTGCGGAGTGGTGCGACCTGGTTGCGGAGTGGTGCAAACTGGTTGCGGAGTGGTGCAAACTGACTGCGGAGTGGTGCGGCCTGGTTGATGAGTGGTGCAAACTGGTAGTGGAGTGGTGCGAACTGGTTGCGAAGTGGTGCGAACTGGCTGCGGAGTGGTGAGACCTGGTTGCGGAGTGGTGCGAACTGGTTGTGGAGTGGTGCGCACTGGTTGCAGAGTGGTGAAAACTGGTTGCGGAGTGGTGCAAACAAGTCTCGGACTGGTGCGAAGTGATTGCGGAGAGGTGCGAACTGGTTTCGAAGTGGTGCAAACTGGTTGCGGAGTGGTGGGAACTGGTTGCGGAGTGGTGCGAACTAGTTCAGATGTGGTACGGACTGGTTGCGGAGTGGTGCGATCGGGTCGCGGAGTGGTGTAAACTTGTTGTGGAGTGGTGCGAACCGGTTGCGGAGTGGTGCAAACTGGTTGCAGAGTGGTGCGAACTGCCTGCGGAGTGGTGCAAACTGGTTGCGGAGTGGTGCAAACCGGTTGCAAAGTGGTGCAAACTGGTTGCGGAGTGGTGCAAACTGGTTGGAGAGTGGTGCGAACTGGTTGCGGAGAGGTGCGAACTGGTTGCGGAGTGGATCAAACTGGTTGCGGAGTGGTGCGAACTGGTTGCGGAGTGGTGCGAACTGGTTGCGGAGTCGTGCGGACTGGTTGCAGAGTGGTGCAAACAGGTTGCAGAGTGGTGCGAACTTGTTGCGGAGTGGTGCAAACTGGTTGAGGAGTTGTGCAAACTGGTTGCAGAGTGGTGCGAACTGGTTGCGGAGTGGAACAAACTGGCTGCAGTGTTGTCCGAACTGGTTTAGGAGTGGTGCAAACTAGTTGCGGAGTGGTGCAAACTGGTTGCGGAGTAGTGTAAACTGGTTGCGAAGTGGTGCGATCTAGTTACGGAGTGGTGCGAAATGGTTGCGTAGTGGTGCGAACTGGATGCGGAGTGGTGCGAACTGCTTGCGGAGTGCTGGGAACTGGTTGCGGAGTGGTGCGAACTGGTTACAGGGTGGTGAGAACTGCTTGCGGAGTGAGGCAAACTGTTTGCGGAGTGGTGCGAACTGGTTGCGGAGTGGTGCGAATTGGTTGCGGAGTGGTATGAACTGGTTGCAGACTGGTACGAACTGGTTACAGTGTTATGCGAACTGGTTGCCGAGTGGTGCGAACAGGTTTCCAGATGGTGGGAAATGGTTGCGAAGTGGTGCCAATTGGTTGCAGAGTGGTGCATAATGGTTGCGGAGTGGTACGAACCGGCTGCGGAGTGGTTCGAACTGGGTGCGGAGTGGTGCGAACTGGTTGAGGAGTGATGCTAACTGGTTGAGGAGCGGTGCGATGTGGTTGCGGAGTGGTGCAACAGGGTTGCGGACTGGTGCGAACTGGTTGAGGAGTGGTCAAAACTGGTTGTGGAGTGGTGCAAACTGGTTGCGGAGTGGTGCAAAGTGGTTTCGGAGAGGTGTGAACTCGTTGCGTAGGGGTGCAAACTGGTTGTGGAGTGGTGCGAACTGGTTGCGGAGTGGTTCGAGCTGGTTGTGGAGTGGTGTGAACTGGTTTCCAAGTGGTGCAAACTGGTTGCGAAGTGGTGCGAACTGGCTGCGGAGTGGTGAGACCTGGTTGCGGAGTGGTGCGAACTGGTTGCGGAGTGGTGCGAACTGGTTGCGGAGTGAGGCGAACTGGTTGCGGAGTGGTGCGAACTGGTTGCGGAGTGGTGCGAACTGGTTGCGGAGTGAGGCGAACTGGTTGCGGAGTGAGGCGAACTGGTTGCGGAGTGAGGCGAACTGGTTGCGGAGTGAGGCGAACTGGTTGCGGAGTGAGGCGAACTGGTTGCGGAGTGAGGCGAACTGGTTGCGGAGTGAGGCGAACTGGTTGCGGAGTGAGGCGAACTGGTTGCGGAGTGAGGCGAACTGGTTGCGGAGTGAGGCGAACTGGTTGCGGAGTGAGGCGAACTGGTTGCGGAGTGAGGCGAACTGGTTGCGGAGTGAGGCGAACTGGTTGCGGAGTGAGGCGAACTGGTTGCGGAGTGAGGCGAACTGGTTGCGGAGTGAGGCGAACTGGTTGCGGAGTGAGGCGAACTGGTTGCGGAGTGAGGCGAACTGGTTGCGGAGTGAGGCGAACTGGTTGCGGAGTGAGGCGAACTGGTTGCGGAGTGAGGCGAACTGGTTGCGGAGTGAGGCGAACTGGTTGCGGAGTGAGGCGAACTGGTTGCGGAGTGAGGCGAACTGGTTGCGGAGTGAGGCGAACTGGTTGCGGAGTGAGGCGAACTGGTTGCGGAGTGAGGCGAACTGGTTGCGGAGTGAGGCGAACTGGTTGCGGAGTGAGGCGAACTGGTTGCGGAGTGAGGCGAACTGGTTGCGGAGTGAGGCGAACTGGTTGCGGAGTGAGGCGAACTGGTTGCGGAGTGAGGCGAACTGGTTGCGGAGTGAGGCGAACTGGTTGCGGAGTGAGGCGAACTGGTTGCGGAGTGAGGCGAACTGGTTGCGGAGTGAGGCGAACTGGTTGCGGAGTGAGGCGAACTGGTTGCGGAGTGAGGCGAACTGGTTGCGGAGTGAGGCGAACTGGTTGCGGAGTGAGGCGAACTGGTTGCGGAGTGAGGCGAACTGGTTGCGGAGTGAGGCGAACTGGTTGCGGAGTGAGGCGAACTGGTTGCGGAGTGAGGCGAACTGGTTGCGGAGTGAGGCGAACTGGTTGCGGAGTGAGGCGAACTGGTTGCGGAGTGAGGCGAACTGGTTGCGGAGTGAGGCGAACTGGTTGCGGAGTGAGGCGAACTGGTTGCGGAGTGAGGCGAACTGGTTGCGGAGTGAGGCGAACTGGTTGCGGAGTGAGGCGAACTGGTTGCGGAGTGAGGCGAACTGGTTGCGGAGTGAGGCGAACTGGTTGCGGAGTGAGGCGAACTGGTTGCGGAGTGAGGCGAACTGGTTGCGGAGTGAGGCGAACTGGTTGCGGAGTGAGGCGAACTGGTTGCGGAGTGAGGCGAACTGGTTGCGGAGTGAGGCGAACTGGTTGCGGAGTGAGGCGAACTGGTTGCGGAGTGAGGCGAACTGGTTGCGGAGTGAGGCGAACTGGTTGCGGAGTGAGGCGAACTGGTTGCGGAGTGAGGCGAACTGGTTGCGGAGTGAGGCGAACTGGTTGCGGAGTGAGGCGAACTGGTTGCGGAGTGAGGCGAACTGGTTGCGGAGTGAGGCGAACTGGTTGCGGAGTGCTGCGAACTGGTTGCGGAGTAGTGCGAACTGGTTGCGGAGAGGTGGGAACTGCTTGCAAAGTAGTGCGACCTGGTTGCGGAGTGGTGCTACAGGGTTGCGGACTGGTGCGAACTGGTTGCGGAGTGGTGCGAACTGGTTGCGGAGTGGTGCGAACTGGTTGCGGAGTGGTGCGAACTGGTTGCGGAGTGGTGCGAACTGGTTGCGGAGTGGTGCGAACGGGTTGCGGAGTTGTGCGAACTGGTTGCGGAATGAAGCGAACTGGTTGCCGAGTGGTGCAAACTGGTTGTAGAGTGGTGCAAACAGGTTGCAGAGTGGTGGAAACTGGTTGCCAAGTGGTGTGAGCTAGTTACAGAGTGGTGCGAACTGGTTGCGGAGTGGTGCGAACTGGTTGCGCAGTAGTGCGAATTGGTTGCGGAGTGGTGCGAATTGGTTGCGGAGTGGTGCAAACTAGTTACATAGTGGTGCGAACTGGTTGGAGAGTGGTGTGAACTGGTTGCGGAGTGGTGCGAACTGGTTGCAGTGTGGTGGGAACTGGTTGTGGATTGGTGCAAACTGGTTGCGGAGTGGTGCGAACTGGTTGCGGAGTGGTGCGAATTGGTTGCGGAGTGGTGCGAACTGGCTGCGGAGTGGGGCAAACTGGTTGCGGAGTGGTGCGAACTGGTTGCGGAGTGGTGTGAACTGGTTGTGGAGTGCTGCGAGCTGGTTTTTGAGTAGTGCGAACTGGTTGTGGAGTGGTGCGACTGGTTGCAGAGTGGTGCGAACTGGTTGTAGAGTGGTGCGACCTGGTTGCGGACTGGTGCAAACTGGTTGCGGAGTGGTGCGAACTGGTTGCGGAGTGGTGCGAATTGGTTGCGGAGTGGTGCGAACTGGCTGCGGAGTGGGGCAAACTGGTTGCGGAGTGGTGCCAACTGGTTGCAGTTTGTTGCGAACTGGTTGAGGAGTGGTGCGAAAGGGTTGCGGAGTGGTGCAAACTGGTTGCGAAGTGGTGCAAATTGGTTTCCGGGTGGTGCAAACTGGTTGCGAAGTGGTAAGAACTAGTTTCAGAGTGGTGCGAACTGGTTGCGGAGTGGTCCGAACTGGTTGCGGAGTGGTGCAAACTGGGTTCGGCGTGGTGCAAACTGGTTATGGAGTGGTGCAAACTGGTTGCCGAGTGGTGCGAACTGGTTGCTGAGTGGTGCGAACTGGTTGCGGAGTGGTGCGAACTGGTTGGGGAGTGGTGCAAACTGGTTGCGGAGTGGTGCGAACTGGTTGCGGAGAGGTGCGAACTGGTTGCAGAGTGGTGCGAACTGGCTGCAGAGTGGTGCAAACTGGTTGCGGAGTGGTGCAAACTGGTTGCGGAGAGGTGGGAACTGCTTGCAAAGTAGTGCGACCTGGTTGCGGAGTGGTGCGAACTGGTTGCTCAGTGGTGGGAACTGGTTGCAGAGTGGTGTGAAGTGGTTGCGGAGTGGTGCGAAGTGGTTGCGGAGTGGTGCAAAATGGTTGCGGAGTGGTGCGAACTGGTTTTGGAGTGGTGTTAACTGGTTGCGGAGTGGTGCGAACTGGTTGCGGAGTGGTGCGAACTGGTTGCAGAGTGGTGCGAACTGGTTGCGGAGTGGTGCGACCTGGTTGCAGAGTGGTGCAAACTGGTTGCGGAGTGGTGCGAACTGGTTGCGGAGTGGTGCAAACTGGTTGCAGAATGGTGCGAACTGGTTGCGGAGTGGTGCGAACTGGTTGCGGAGTGGTGCGAATTGGTTGCAGAGTGGTGCGAACTGGTTGGGAGTGGTGCGAAAGGATTGCGGAGTGGTCCGAACTGGTTGCGGAGTGGTGCAAACGGGTTGCGGAGTGGTGCAAACTGCTTGCAGAATGGTGGAAACTGGTTGCGGAGTGGTGAAAACAGGTTGCGAAGTGGTGCGTACTGGTTGCGGAGTGGTGTGAGCGGGTTGCAGAGTGGTGCAAACTGGTTGCGGAGTGGTGTAAACTGGTTGCGAAATGGTGCGGACTGGTTGCGGAGTCGTGCGAACGGGTTGCGGAGTGGTGCGCACTGGTTGCGGAGTCGTGCAAAGTGGTTGTGGAGTGGTGCGAACTGGTTGCGGAGTGGTGCGAACTGGTTGCGGAGTGGTGCAACTTGGTTGCGGAGTGGTGCGAACCGGTTGCGGAGTGGTGCAAACTGGTTGCAGAGTGGTGTGAACTGGTTGTGGAGAGGTGCGAAATGGTTGCATAGTGGTGCGAACCGGTTGCAGTGTGGTGCGAACTGGTTGCGGATTGGTGCGAACTGGTTGAGGAGTGGTGGGGACTGGTTGCGGAGTTGTGCAAATTGGTTGTGGAGTGGTGCGAACTGGGTGCAGAGTGGTGCGAACTGGTTGCAAAGTGGTGCAAACTGGTTGAGGTGCGGTGCGAACTGGTTGCTGAGTGGTGCGAACTGGTTGCAGAGTGGTGCGAACTGGTTGGGGAGTGGTGCAAACTGGTTGCGGGGTGGTGCGAACTGCTTGCGGATTGGTGCGAACTGGTTAAGGAGTGTTGGGAACTCGTTGCGAAGTGGTGCGAACTTGTTGGGGAGTGGTGCGAACTGGTTGCGGAGTGGTGGGAACTGGTTGCGGAGTGGCGCGAAAGGGTTGCGGAGTGGTACGAACTGGTCGAGGAGTGGTGCAAACTGGCTGCATAGTGCTGCGAACTGTTTGCTTAGTCGTGCGAACTGGTTGCGGGGTGGTGCGAACTGGTTGCGGAGTGGTGCGAGCTGGTTGTGGATTAGTGCGAACTGGTTGCGTAGTGGTGCGAACTGGTTGTGGAGTGGTGCGAACTGGTTGCGGAGTGGTGTGAACTGGTTGTAGAGTGGTGCGAAATGGTTGGGGAGTGGTGCGAACTGGTTGCAGAGTGGTGCGACCTGGTTG
Organism: Penium margaritaceum; assembly: GCA_023375785.1. Classification (NCBI taxonomy): domain Eukaryota; kingdom Viridiplantae; phylum Streptophyta; class Zygnematophyceae; order Desmidiales; family Peniaceae; genus Penium; species Penium margaritaceum. The sequence continues at coordinate 17,268 of SZWC01005677.1, read as the reverse complement.
CGGAGTGGTGCAAACCAGTTGCGGCGTGGTGCGAACTGGTTGCGGAGTGGTGCGAACTGCTTGCGGAGTGGTGCAAACTGGTTGCTGAGCGGTAGGAACTGGTTGCGGAGTGGTGCGAACTAGTTGCGGAGTGGTATGAACTAGTTGAGGAGCGGTGCGAACTGGTTGAGGAGTGGTGCGAAGTGGTTGCCGTGTGGTGCGAAAGGGTTGCGCAGTGGTGCGAAAGGGTTGCGGAGCGGTGTGAACTGGCTCAGGAGTGGTACGGACTGGTTGCGGAGTGGTGCAAACTGGCTGAGGAATGGTGCGAACTGGCTGCGGAGTGGTGCGAACTGGTTGCGGAGTGGTGCGAACTGGTTGCAGAGTGATGCAAACTGGTTTTGGAGTGGTGTGAACTGGTTGCGGAGTTGTGCGAATTGGTTGCGGAGTGGTGTGAACTGGTTGCGCAGTGGTGCGAGCTGGTTGTGGAGTAGTGCGAACTGGTTATCGAGTGGTGCGCAATTGTTGTGGAGTGGTGCGAACTGGTTGCGGAGTGGTGTGAACTGGTTGTGTAGTGGTGCGAACTGGTTGCGGAGTGGTGCAAACTGGTTGCGGAGTTGTGCAACCTGGTTGCGGAGTGGTGCGAACCGGTTGCGGAGTGGTGCAAACTGGTTGCGGAGTGGTGCAAACTGTGTGCGGAGTGGTTAGACTTGGTTGCGGAGTGGTGCAAACTGGTTGCAAAGTGGTGCAAACTGGTTGCAGAGTGGTGCAAACTGGTTGCAGTGTGGTGCGAACTGGTTGCGGAGTGGTGCGAACTGGTTGCAGAGTGGTGCGAACTGGTTACGGAGTGGTGCAAACTGGTTGCGGAGTGGTGTGAACTGGTTTCGGAGTGGTGCGAACTGGTTGCAGAGTGGTAGGAACTGATTGCGGAGTGGTACGAACTTGTTACGGGGTGGTGTGAACTGGTTGCGGAGTGGTGTGAACTAGGTGCAGAGTGGTGCTGACCAGTTGCAGAGTGGTGCGAACGGGTTGCGGAGTGGTGCGAACTGGTTGAGGTGTGATGCGAACTGGTTGTAGAGTGGTGCGAACCGGTTGCAGAGTGGTGCGAGCTTGTTGCGGAGTGGTGCGAACTGGTTGTGGAGTGGTGCGAACTGGATGCGGAGTGGTGTGAACTGGTTGCAGAGTGGTGCGAATTGGTTGCAGAGTGGTGCAAACTGGTTGTGGAGTGGTGCGAACTGGTTGTGGGGAGGTGGGAACTGGCTACGAAATGGTGCGAACTGGTTGCGGAGTGGTGCGAACTCGTTGCGGAGTGGTGCGATCTGGTTGCGGAGTGGTGCGAACTGGTTGCGGAGTGGTCCGAACTGGTTGAGGAGTGGTGCGAACTGGGTGCAGAGTGGTGCGAACTGGGTGCAGAGTGGTGCGAACTGGGTGCAGAGTGGTGCGAACTGGGTGCAGAGTGGTGCGAACTGGGTGCAGAGTGGTGCGAACTGGGTGCAGAGTGGTGCGAACTGGGTGCAGAGTGGTGCGAACTGGGTGCAGAGTGGTGCGAACTGGGTGCAGAGTGGTGCGAACTGGGTGCAGAGTGGTGCGAACTGGGTGCAGAGTGGTGCGAACTGGGTGCAGAGTGGTGCGAACTGGGTGCAGAGTGGTGCGAACTGGGTGCAGAGTGGTGCGAACTGCTTGCGGAGTGGTGCGAAGTGGTTGCGGAGTGGTGCGAACTGGTTGCGAAGTGGTGGGACCTGGTTGCGGAGTGGTGCGAACTGGTTGCTGAGTGGTGGGAACTGGTTGCGGAGTGGTGCGAACTGGTTGCGGAGAGGTGCCAACTGGTTGCGGAGTGGTGCGAACTGGCTGAGGAGTGGTACGAACTGGTTGCAGAGTGGTGCGAACTGGTTGTGGAGTGGTGCTAACTGGTGGCGGAGTGGTGCGAACTGGTTGCGCAATGGTGCGAAGTGGTTTTGGAGTGGTTTGAACTGGTTGCGGTGTGGTGCAAACTAGTGGGGGACTGGTGCAAACTGGTCCCGGAGTGGTGCGAACAGGCTGCGGAGTGGTGCGAACTGGTTGCAAGGTGGTGCATACTGGTTGCGGAGTGGTGCGAACTGGCTGCAGAGTGGTGCGAACTGGTTGCGGAGTGATTCGAACTGGTTTTAGAGTGGTGCAAACTGGCTGCGGAGTGGTGCAAACTGGTTGCGGAGTGGTGCGAACTGATTGCGGAGTGGTGCGAGCTGGTTGCAGAGTGGTGCGAACTGGTTGCAGAGTGGTGCGAACCGGTTGCAGAGTGGTGCGAACTGGTTGCGGAGTGGTGCAAACTGGTTGCGGAGTGGTGCGAGCTGGTTGCGGAGTGGTGCGAACTGGTAGTGGAGTGGTGCGAACTGGTTGCGGAGTGGTGTGAACAGGTTGCAGAGTGGTGCGAACTGGTTGCAGAGTGGTGCGAACTGGTTGCAGAGTGGTGCGAACTGGTTGCGGAGTGGTGCAAACTGGTTGCGGAGTGGTGCGAGCTGGTTGCGGAGTGGTGCGAACTGGTAGTGGAGTGGTGCGAACTGGTTGCGGAGTGGTCCAAACTCATTACAGAGTTGTGTGAACTGTTTGAGGAGTGGTGCAAACCGGTTGCGGAGTGGTGAAAACTGGTTGAGGAGTGGTGCGAGCTGGTTGCGAAGTGGTGCGAACTGGTTGTTGAGTGGTGAGAACTGGTTGCGGAGTGGTGCAAATTGGTTGCGGAGTGGTGCAAACTGGTTCAGAATGGTGCGAACTGATTGCGGAGTGGTATGAACTGGTTGCGGAGTTGTGCGAACTGGTTGCGGAGTGGTGCGAACTGGTTGCGGAGTGGTGCAAAAAGGTTGCGGAGTGGTGAGAACTGGTTGAGGAGTGGTGCGAACTCGTTGCAGAGTAGTGCAAACTGGTTGCAGAGTGGTGTAAACTGGGTGCAGACTGGTGGGGATCGGTTGCGGAGTTGTGCAAACTGGTTGCAGAGTGGTGCAAACTGGTTGCGGAGTGGTGCGAACTGGTTGCGGAGTGGTGTGAACTGGTTGCGGAGTGGTGCAAACCGGTTGCGGAGTGGTATGAACTGGTTGCGGAGTGCGAACTGGTTGCGGGGTGGTACAAACTGGTTGGGGAGTGGTGCGAACTGGCTGCGTATTGGTGCGAACTGGTTGCGGGTTGGTGCGAACTGGTTGCGGGGTGGTGCGAACTGGTTGCGGAGTGGTGGGGACTGGTTGCGAAATCGTACGAACTGGTTACAGAGTGGTGCGAACTGGGTGTTGAGTGGTGCGAACTGGTTGTGGAGTGGTTCGAGCTGGATGCGGAGTGGTGCGAACTGGTTGAGGAGTGGTGGGAACTGGCTTTGGTGTGGTGCGAAGTGGTTGCGGAGTGGTACAAAAGGGTTGCGGAGTGGTGTGAACTGGTTGAGGAGGGGTCAAAATTGGTTGCGCAGTGGAGCAAACTGGTTGCAGAGTGGTGCGAACTGGTTGCGGAGTGGTGGGAACTGGTTGCGAAGTGGTGTGAACTGGTTACGGAGTGGTGCGAACTGGTTGCGAAGTGGTGCGATCTGGTTTCGGAGTGGTGCGAACTGGTTGCGGAATGGTACGAACTGGTTGTGGAGTGGTGCAAACTGGTTGCGCAGTGGTGCGAACTGGTTGCAGAGTGGTGCGACCTGGTCTCGGACTGGTGCAAACTGGTTGCGGAGTGGTGCGAACTGGTTGCGGAGTGGTGCGAACTGGTTGCGGAGTGGTGCGAACTGGTTGCGGAGTGGTGCGAACTGGTTG
>SZWC01005677.1:2748-13409 GCA_023375785.1 Penium margaritaceum | reverse complement strand
TGGTGCGAACTGGTTGCGGAGTGGTGCAAAATGGTCGAGGAGTAGTGCAAACTGGTTACGGGGTGGTGCGAACTGGTTGCGGAGTGGTGCGAACTGGTTGCGGAGTGGTGCGAACGGGTTGCAAAGTTGTGCAAACTGGTTGTGGAATGGTGCGAACTGGTTGCGGAGTGGTGCGAATTGGTTGCGGAGTAGTGCAAACTGGTTGCGGAGTGGTGCAAACTGGTTGCAGAGTGGTGCGAACTAGTTACAGAGTAGTGCGAACTGGTTGGAGAGTGGTGCGAACTGGTTGCGGAGTGGTGCGAACTGGTTGCAGTGTGGTAGGAACTGGTTGTGGATTGGTGCAAACTGGTTGCGGAGTGGTGCGAACCGGTTGCGGAGTGGTGCGAATTGGTTGCGGAGTGGTGCGAACTGGCTGCAGAGTGGGGCAAACTGGTTGCGGAGTGGTGGCAACTGGTTGCGGTTTGTTGCGAGCTGGTTGAGGAGTGGTGGGAAAGGGTTGCGGAGTGGTGCAAACTGGTTGCGGAGTGGTGCAAACTGGATGCGGGATGGTGTGAACTGGTTGGGGAGTGGTGCGAAGAGGTTGCGGAGTGGTGCACACTGGTTGGGGAGTGGTACAAACTGGCTGCGGAATGGTGCAAACTGGTTGAGATGTATTACGGACTGCTTGCTTAGTGGTGCGAAGAGGGTGCGGAGTGGTGCGAGCTGGCTGTGGAGTGGTGCGAGCTGGTTGCGGAGTGGTGCAAACTGGTTGCAGAATGGTGCGAACTGGTTGCGGAGTGGTGCAAACTGGCTGCGGAGTGGTGCAAACGGGTTGCAAATTGGTGTGAACTGGTTGCGGAGTGCTGCGAACTGGTTGCGGAGTGGTGCGAACTGGTTGCGGAGTGCTGCGAACTGGTTGCGGAGTGGTTAAAACAAGTTGCAGAGTAGTGCAGACTGGTTGCAGAGTGGTGCAAACTGGTTGTGGAGTGGTGCGAACTGGTTGCTGAGAGTTGCAAACCGGTTGCAAAATGGTGCGAACTGGTTGCCGAGTGGTTCGAACTGGTTGCGGAGTGGTGCGAACTGGTTGCGGAGTGGTGCGAACTGGTTGTGGAGTAGTGGGAACTGGTTGCAAAGTGGAGCGAACTGGTTGCGGAGTGGTGCGACCTGGTTGCGGAGTTGTGTGAACTGGTTGCGGAGTGGTGCGAACTGGTTGCATACTGGTGCAAACTGGTTGCGGAGTGGGTCAAACTGGTTGCGGAGTGGTGCAATCTGGTTGGGGAGTGGTGCGAACTGGTTGCGGAGGGGTGCGAACTGGTTGCAGATGGTGCAAACTGGTTGTGGAGTGTTGCGAACTGGTTACGGGGTGGTGCGAACTGGTTGCGGAGTGAGGCGAACTGGTTGCGGAGTGGCGTGAACTGGTTGCGGAGTAGTGCGAATTGGTTACGGAGTGGTGCGAACTGGTTTCAGACTGGTATGAACTGGTTACAGAGTGGTGCGAACTGGTTGCGGAGTGGTGGGAACTGGTTGCCGAGTGGTGCGAACTGGTTAGAGAGTGGTGCAAACTGGTTGCTGATTGGTGCGAACTGGTTGCGGAATGGTTCGAACTGGGTGCACAGTGGTACGAACTGGTTGAGGAGTGGCGCGAACTGGTTGAGGAGTGGTGCAAAGTGGTTGCGGAGTGGTACGACAGGGTTGCGGAGTGGTGCGAACTGGTTGAGCAGTGGTCAAAACTGGTCGCGGAGTGCTGCCAACTGGTTGCGGAGTGGTGCGAACTGGTTGCAGAGTGGTACGAACTGGTTGTGGAGTGGTGCGCAGTGGTTTCGGAGTGGTGTGAACTGGTTGCGGAGAGGTGCGAGGTGGTTGCGGAGTGGTGCGAACTGGTTGCGGAGTGGTTCGGGCTGGTTGCGGAGTTGTGCGTACTGGTTGTAGAGTGGTGCGAACTGGTTGCGGAGTGGTGCGAAGTGGCTGTGGAGTGGTGCAAACTGGTTGCGGAGTGGTGCAAACTGGTTGCGGAGTAGTGCGAACTGGTTGTGGATTGGTGCGAACTGGGTGCGGATTGGTGGGAACTAGTTTCGGAGTGGTGCAAACTGGTTGCGGAGTGGTGCAAACTGGTTGCGGAGTGGTGCATACTGGTTGCGGAGTGGTGCGAACTGGTTGTGGAGTGATGCGAACTGGTTGAGGAGTGGTGCGACTGTTTGCGGAGTAGTGCGAACTGGTTGCGGAGTGGTGCGAACTGGTTGCAGACTGGTGCGGATTGGTTGCGGAGTGGTGCAAACTGGTTGCGGAGTGGTGTGAACTGGTTGCCGAGTGGTGGAAACTGGTTTGGAGTGGTGTGAACTGGTTGCGAAGTAGTGCGAACTGGTTGCGGAGTGGTGCAAACTGGTTGCGGATTGGTGTGAACTGGTTGCGGAGTGGTTCAAGCTGGTTGTGGAGGGGTGCGAACTGGTTGCGGATTGGTGCGAACTGGTTGGGGAGTGGTGCGAACTGGTTACGGAATGGTGCGAACTGGTTGTGGAGTGGTGCGAACTGGTTGCGGAGTGGTGCGAACTGGTTGCGGAGTGGTGCGAAGTCGTTGCGGAATGGTGCGAAGTGGTTGCGGAGTGGTGCGAACAGGTTGCGGAGTGGTGCGAAGTCGTTGCGGAATGGTGCGAAGTGGTTGCGGAGTGGTGCGAACAGGTTGCGGAGTGGTGCGAAGTCGTTGCGGAATGGTGCGAAGTGGTTGCGGAGTGGTGCGAACAGGTTGCGGAGTGGTGCGAAGTCGTTGCGGAATGGTGCGAAGTGGTTGCGGAGTGGTGCGAACAGGTTGCGGAGTGGTGCGAAGTCGTTGCGGAATGGTGCGAAGTGGTTGCGGAGTGGTGCGAACAGGTTGCGGAGTGGTGCGAAGTGGCTGCGGAGTGGTGCAAACGGGTTGAAAAGTGGTGTGAACTGATTGCGGAGTGGTGTGAACTGGTTGCGGATTGGTGCGAACTGGTTGCGGAGTGGTGCAAACTGGTTGCAGACTGGTGCGAACTGGTTGCGGAGTGGTGCCAATTCATTGCGGAGTGGTGCAAACTGGTTGCGGAGTGGTACAAACTGGTTGCTGGGTGGTGCGAACTGGTTGAGATGTGGTATGGACTGGTTGCGCAGTGGTGCAAACAGGGTGCGGAGTGGTGCGAGCTGGCTGCGGAGTGGTGCGAACTGGTTTCGGAGTGGTGCAAACTGGTTGCGGAGTGGTGCGAACTGGTTGCGAAGTGGTGCAAACTGGCTGCGGAGTGGTGCAAACGGGTTGAAAATTGGTGTGAACTGATTGCGGAGTGGTGTGAACTGGTTGCAGAGTGGTGCAAACTGGTTGCGGAGTGCTGCGAACTGGTTGCGGAGTGGTTCAAACAGGTCGCGGAGTAGTGCGAACTGGTTGCACAGTGGTGCAAACTGGTTGTGGAGTGGTGCGAACTGGTTGCCGAGAGGTGCAAACTGGTTGGAGAGTGGTGCAAACTGGTTGCCGAGTGGTGCAAACTGGTTGTGGAGTGGTGCGAACTGGTTGCCGAGAGGTGCAAACTGGTTGGAGAGTGGTGCAAACTGGTTGCCGAGTGGTGCAAACTGGTTGTGGAGTGGTGCGAACTGGTTGCAAAGTGGTGCGAACTGGTTGCGGAGTGGTGCGAACTGGTTGCGGATTGGTGCGAACTGGTTGCGGAGTGGTGCAAACTGGCTATGGAGTTGTGTGAACTGGTTGTGGAGTGGTGCGAACTGGTTGCGGAGTGGTGCGACCTGGTTGTGGAGTAGTGGGAACTGGTTGCAAAGTGGAGCGAACTGGTTGCGGAGTGGTTCGACCTGGTTGCGGAGTTGTGTGAACTGGTTGTGGAGTGGTGCGAACTGGTTGCGGAGTGGTGCGACCTGGTTGTGGAGTAGTGGGAACTGGTTGCAAAGTGGAGCGAACTGGTTGCGGAGTGGTTCGACCTGGTTGCGGAGTTGTGTGAACTGGTTGCGGAGTGGTACGAACTGGTTGCATAGTGGTGCAAACTGGTTGCGGAGTGGGTCAAACTGGTTGTGGAGTGGTGCAAACTGGTTGGGGAGTGGTGCGAACTGGTTGCGGAGGGGTGCGAACTGGTTGCAGATGGTGCAAACTGGTTGTGGAGTGTTGCGAACTGGTTACGGGGTGGTGCGAACTGGTTGCAGATGGTGCAAACTGGTTGTGGAGTGTTGCGAACTGGTTACGGGGTGGTGCGAACTGGTTGCGGATTGAGGCGAACTAGTTGCCGAGTGGCGTGAACTGGTTGCGGAGTAGTGCGAATAGGTTACGGAGTGGTGCGAACTGGTTTCGGACTGGTACGAAGTGGTTGCAGAGTGGTGCGAACTGGTTGCGGAGTGGTGGGAACTGGTTGCCGAGTGGTGCGAACTGGTTAGAGAGTGGTGCAAACTGGTTGCTGATTGGTGCGAACTGGTTGCGGAATGGTGCGAACTGGTTGCGGAGTGGTGCGAACTGGTTGCGGAATGGTGCGAACTGGTTGCGGAGTGGTGCGAACTGGTTGCGGAGTGGTGCAAACTGGTTGGGGAGTGGTGCGAACTGGTTGCGGAGGGGTGCGAACTGGTTGCAGATGGTGCAAACTGGTTGTGGAGTGTTGCGAACTGGTTACGGGGTGGTGCGAACTGGTTGCGGATTGAGGCGAACTAGTTGCCGAGTGGCGTGAACTGGTTGCGGAGTAGTGCGAATTGGTTACGGAGTGGTGCGAACTGGTTTCGGACTGGTACGAAGTGGTTGCAGAGTGGTGCGAACTGGTTGCGGAGTGGTGGGAACTGGTTGCCGAGTGGTGCGAACTGGTTAGAGAGTGGTGCAAACTGGTTGCTGATTGGTGCGAACTGGTTGCGGAATGGTTCGAACTGGGTGCACAGTGGTACGAACTGGTTGAGGAGTGGCGCCAACTGGTTGAGGAGTGGTGCAAAGTGGTTGCGGAGTGGTACGACAGGGTTGCGGAGTGGTGCGAACTGGTTGAGGAGTGGTCAAAAGTGGTCGCGGAGTGCTGCCAACTGGTTGCGGAGTGGTGCGAACTGGTTGCGGTTTGGTACGAACTGGTTGCGGAGTGGTGCGCATTGGTTTCGGAGTGGTGTGAACTGGTTGCGGAGAGGTGCGAGGTGGTTGCGGAGTGGTGCGAACTGGTTGCGGAGTGGTTCGGGCTGGTTGCGGAGTTGTGCGTACTGGTTGCAGAGTGGTGCGAACTGGTTGCGGAGTGGTGCGAAGTGGCTGTGGAGTGGTGCAAACTGGTTGCGGAGTGGTGCAAACTGGTTGCGGAGTAGTGCGAACTGGTTGTGGATTGGTGCGAACTGGGTGCGGATTGGTGGGAACTGGTTTTGGAGTGGTGCAAACTGGTTGCGGAGTGGTGCAAACTGGTTGCGGAGTGGTGCATACTGGTTGCGAAGTGGTGCGAACTGGTTGTGGAGTGGTGCGAACTGGTTGAGGAGTGGTGCGACTGGTTGCGGAGTAGTGCGAACTGGTTGCGGAGTGGTGTGAACTGGTTGCAGACTGGTGCGGATTGGTTGCGGAGTGGTGCAAACTGGTTGCGGAGTGGTGTGAACTGGTTGCCGAGTGGTGCAAACTGGTTTGGAGTGGTGTGAACTTGTTGCGAAGTGGTGCGAACTGGTTGCGGAGTGGTGCAAACTGGTTGTGGATTGGTGCGAACTGGTTGCGGAGTGGTTCAAGCTAGTTGTGGAGGGGTGCGAACTGGTTGCGGATTGGTGCGAACTGGTTGGGGAGTGGTGCAAACTGGTTACGGAATGGTGCGAACTGGTTGTGGAGTGGTGCGAACTGGTTGCGGAGTGGTGCGAACTGGTTGCGGAGTGGTGTGAACTGGTTGCGGATTGGTGCGAACAGGTTGCGGAGTGGTGCGAACTGGTTGACGAGTAGTGCGAACTGGTTGCGGAGTGGTGCAAACTGGTTGCGGAGTGGTGCAAACTGGTTGGGGAGTGGTGCCAACGGGTTGCGGAGTTGTGCGAACTGGTTGCGGAATGGTGCGAACTGGTTGCGGAGTGGTGCGAACTGGTTGTGGAGTGGTGCAATCAGGTTGCAGACTGGCTGAAACTGGTTGTGGAGTGGTGTGAGCTAGTTACCGAGTGGTGCGAGTGGTTGCGGAGTGGTGTTAACCGGGTGCGGAGTGGTGCGAACTGGTTGCGGAGTGGTGCGATTTGGTTGCAGAGTGGTGCAAACTGGTTGTGGAGTGGTGCGAACTGGTTGCCGAGAGGTGCAAACTGGTTGGAGAGTGGTGCAAACTGGTTGCCGAGTGGTGCAAACTGGTTGTGGAGTGGTGCGAACTGGTTGCGGAGTGGTGCGAACTGGTTGCGGAGGGGTGCGAACTGGTTGCGGAGTGGTGCGAACTAGTTGCGGACTCGTGCGAACTGGCTGCGGAGGGGTGCGAACTGGTTGCGGAGTGGTGCGAACTAGTTGCGGACTCGTGCGAACTGGCTGCGGAGGGGTGCGAACTGGTTGCGGAGTGGTGCGAACTAGTTGCGGACTCGTGCGAACTGGCTGCGGAGGGGTGCGAACTGGTTGCGGAGTGGTGCGAACTAGTTGCGGACTCGTGCGAACTGGCTGCGGAGGGGTGCGAACTGGTTGCGGAGTGGTGCGAACTAGTTGCGGACTCGTGCGAACTGGCTGCGGAGGGGTGCGAACTGGTTGCGGAGTGGTGCGAACTAGTTGCGGACTCGTGCGAACTGGCTGCGGAGGGGTGCGAACTGGTTGCGGAGTGGTGCGAACTAGTTGCGGACTCGTGCGAACTGGCTGCGGAGGGGTGCGAACTGGTTGCGGAGTGGTGCGAACTAGTTGCGGACTCGTGCGAACTGGCTGCGGAGGGGTGCGAACTGGTTGCGGAGTGGTGCGAACTAGTTGCGGACTCGTGCGAACTGGCTGCGGAGGGGTGCGAACTGGTTGCGGAGTGGTGCGAACTAGTTGCGGACTCGTGCGAACTGGCTGCGGAGGGGTGCGAACTGGTTGCGGAGTGGTGCGAACTAGTTGCGGACTCGTGCGAACTGGCTGCGGAGGGGTGCGAACTGGTTGCGGAGTGGTGCGAACTAGTTGCGGACTCGTGCGAACTGGCTGCGGAGGGGTGCGAACTGGTTGCGGAGTGGTGCGAACTAGTTGCGGACTCGTGCGAACTGGCTGCGGAGGGGTGCGAACTGGTTGCGGAGTGGTGCGAACTAGTTGCGGACTCGTGCGAACTGGCTGCGGAGGGGTGCGAACTGGTTGCGGAGTGGTGCGAACTAGTTGCGGACTCGTGCGAACTGGCTGCGGAGGGGTGCGAACTGGTTGCGGAGTGGTGCGAACTAGTTGCGGACTCGTGCGAACTGGCTGCGGAGGGGTGCGAACTGGTTGCGGAGTGGTGCGAACTAGTTGCGGACTCGTGCGAACTGGCTGCGGAGGGGTGCGAACTGGTTGCGGAGTGGTGCGAACTAGTTGCGGACTCGTGCGAACTGGCTGCGGAGGGGTGCGAACTGGTTGCGGAGTGGTGCGAACTAGTTGCGGACTCGTGCGAACTGGCTGCGGAGGGGTGCGAACTGGTTGCGGAGTGGTGCGAACTAGTTGCGGACTCGTGCGAACTGGCTGCGGAGGGGTGCGAACTGGTTGCGGAGTGGTGCGAACTAGTTGCGGACTCGTGCGAACTGGCTGCGGAGGGGTGCGAACTGGTTGCGGAGTGGTGCGAACTAGTTGCGGACTCGTGCGAACTGGCTGCGGAGGGGTGCGAACTGGTTGCGGAGTGGTGCGAACTAGTTGCGGACTCGTGCGAACTGGCTGCGGAGGGGTGCGAACTGGTTGCGGAGTGGTGCGAACTAGTTGCGGACTCGTGCGAACTGGTTGCGGATGGGTGCGAACTGGTTGCGGAGTGGTGCGAACTAGTTGCGAAGTGGTGCAAACTGGTTGCGGAGTGGTGCGAACTAGTTACGGGGTGGTGCAAACTGGTTGCGGGGTGAGGCGAACTGGTTGCGGAGTGGTGCAAACTGGTTGCGGAGTGGTGCGAACTGGTTTCGAACTGGTACGAACTGGTTACAGAGTGGTACGAACTGGTTGCGGAGTGTGAGAACTGGTTGCCGAGTGGTGGGAACTGGTTGCGAAGCAGTGCGAACTGGTTACAGAGTGGTGCGAACTGGTTGAGGAGTGGTGCCAAGTGGTTGCGGAGTGGTACGACAGGGTTGCGAAGTGGTGCGAACTGGTTGATGAGTGGTCAAAACTGGTTGCGGAGTGGTGCAAACTAGTTGCGGAGTGGTTCAAGCTGGTTGTAGAGGAGTGCAAACTGGTTGTGGAAAGGTGCGAACTGGTTGTGGAGTGGTGCGAACAGGTTGCGGAGTGGTACGAACTGTTTGCGGAGTGGTGCAAACTGGTTGCGGAGTGGTGCGAACGGGTTGCGGAGTTGTGCGAACTGGTTGCAGAATGGTGCGAAGTGATAACGAAGTGGTGCGAACTGGTTGCGGAGTGGTGCGAACTGGTTGCAGAGTGGTGCAAACTGGTTGCAGAGTGGTGCGAACTGGTTGCGGAGTGTTGCGGACTGGTTGCAGTGTGGTGCGAACTGGTTGTGGATTGGTGCGAACTGGTTGCGGAGTGGTGCGAACTGGTTGCAGAGTGGTGCGAACTGAATGCGGAGTGATGGGAACTGGTTACGGAGTGGTGCGAATTGGTTGCAGAGTGCTGCGAACTGGTTGCGGAGTGGTGCGGACTGGTTGCAGAGTGGTGCGAACTGGTTGCGGAGTGGTGCGGACTGGTTGCAGTGTGGTGCGAACTGGTTGTGGATTGGTGCGAACTGGTTGCGGAGTGGTGCGAACTGGTTGCAGAGTGGTGCGAACTGAATGCGGAGTGATGGGAACTGGTTACGGAGTGGTGCGAATTGGTTGCAGAGTGCTGCGAACTGGTTGCGGAGTGGTGCGGACTGGTTGCAGTGTGGTGCGAACTGGTTGTGGATTGGTGCAGACTGGTTGCGGAGTGGTGCAATCTGGTTGCGGAGTGGTGCGAACTGGTTGCGGAGTGGTGCGAATTGGTTGAGGAGTGGTGCAAACTGGTTGCGGAGTGGTACAAACTAGTCGCTCAGTGGTCCGAACTCGTTGAGATGTGGTACGGACTGGTTGCGCAGTGGTGCAAACAGGGTGCGGAGTGGTGCGAGCTGGCTGCAGAGTGGTGCGAATTGGTTGCCGAGTGGTGCAAACAGGTTGCGGAGGGGTGCGAACTGGTTGCGGAGTGAAGCAGACTGGCTGCGGAGTGGTGCAAACGGGTTGCGAATTGGTGTGAACTGATTGCGGAGTGGTGCCAACTGGTTGCGGAGTGGTGCAAACTGGTTGCGGAGTGCTGCGAACTGTTTGCGGAGTGGTTCAAACAGATCGCGGAGTAGTGTGAACTGGTCGCAGAGTGGTGCAAACTGGTTGTGGAGTGGTGCGAACTGGTTGCCGAGAGGTGCAAACCGGTTGCATAGTCGTGCAAACTGGTTGCCGAGTGGTGCGAACTGGGTGTGGAGTGGTGCGAACTGGTTGCAAAGCGGTGCAAACTGGTTGCGGAGTGGTGCGACCTGGTTGCGGAGTGGTGCGAACGTGTTGCGGAGTGGTGCAAACTGGCTGCGGAGTTGTGCGAACTGGTTGTGGAGTGGTGCGAACTGGTTGCGGAGTGGAGCAAACGGGTTGCGGAGTGATTCAAACTGGTTGCGGAGTGGTGCAACCTGGTTGCGGAGTGGTGCGAACTAGTTGCGGACTCGTGCGAACTGGTTGCGAAGGGGTGCGAACTGGTTGCGGAGTGGTGCGAACTACTTGCGAAATGGTGCAAACTGGTTGCGGAGTGGTGCAAACTGGTTATGGGGTGGTGCGAACAGGTTGCGGAGTGAGGCGAACTGATTGCAGAGTTGTGCGGACTGGTTTCGGACTGGTACGAACTGGTTACAGAGTGGTGTGAACTGGTTGCGGAGTGGTGCGAACTGGTTGCCGAGTGGTGGGAACTGGTTGCGAAGTAGTGCGAACTGGTTACGGAGTAGTGCAAACTGGTTCCTAAGTGGTAAGAACTTTTTGAGGAGTGGTGCAAACTGGTTGAGGAGTGGTGCGAAGTGGTTGCGGAGTGGTACAACAGGGTTGCGGAGTGGTGCGAACCGGTTGAGGAGTGGTCAAAACTGGTTGCGGAGTGGTGCGAACTGGTTGTGGAGTGGTGCGAACTGGTTGCGGAGTGGTACAAACTGGTTGCGGAGTGGTGCGAACTGGTTGAGATGTGGTATGGACTGGATGTGTAGTGGTGCGAACAGGGTGCAGAGTGGTGCGAGCTGGCTGCGGAGTGGTGGGAACTGGTTGCGGAGTGGTGCAAACTTGTTGCGGAGTGGTGGGAACTGGTTGGGAGTGGTGCAAACTGGCTGCCGATGGTGTAAACGGGTCCCAAATTGGTGTGAACTGGTTGCGGAGTGGTGCGAACTGGTTGCGGAGTGGTGCGAACTGGTTGCGGAGTGCTGCGAACTGGTTGTGGAGTGGTTCAAACAGGTTGCGGAGTAGTGCGAAATGGTTGCAGAGTGGTGCAAACTGGTTGTGGAGTGGTGCGAACTGGTTGCCTAGAGGTGCAAACCGGTTGCAGAGTGGTGCGAACTGGTTGCCGAGTGGTGGGAACTGGTTGCGGAGTGGTGCGAACTGGTTGCGGAGTGGTGCGAACTGGTTGTGGAGTGGTGCGAACTGGTTGCGGAGTGGTGCGAACTGGTTGCGGAGTGGTG
>SZWC01005676.1:122920-138283 GCA_023375785.1 Penium margaritaceum | reverse complement strand
CCCGCAAGGCTAGGAAAACGAGAATGAGACAATCTCAAAAATTGGAAAATCTCGAAATCTCGAAAATCTCGTTTTGTCTCGGTCTTCGAGATGAGATCGAGATGATCTCTTTTTCAAGATGAGTGAGATCGAGATTCCAGAATTTGGGTCATTTCGAGACACAATCTCGAAAATCTCATTCTTGGAATGACTCCCCCATGTCATCATGTGGGATTGAGGTGTGGAGTGTGAGTGTCGTACTTAATTTCTACGGAATTGAGAGATGGCATGTTTCCATATGGCAATGTTGAGGTAGGATGCTTCTATACAATGAAAACTTGGCCTATGACAGATGCGATCAGTGTGAGACTGTCATTAGTGTGAAGGGTGTGTTGTGTTAGAGAGTTAGTGATGATTTCGAACAATGTGAACGTTGGCTTATGTGTAATGAAAACTTCCACTGCTGAAAACGTGCCCATGACTGAACTATGACAAAGTACTATACTGCCGTGATGTGCACAAACCCTGTTCCACTTTGAACACTTCCGAGGTTATGAGAATCTCGGACAAAATTTTCGAGATCGAGAGTTTTCTGAGAATCTCATTTCAAGTTTGAGATGAGATTGAGATAGCAAGACCCAGGACCCGAGCGAGATCGAGACAACTTCAGAGTTGTCTCGAAATTCGAGATGAGATCGAGAATCTCGTTCTCATCTCGTTTTCCTAGCCTTACCCCCCCCCCCCCACCCGCCACCCCTCTCTCCCCTCTCTCTGTCTCTGTCCCCACTTTGTCTGCTGCGGGTTCCTTAATGCAAGCTCGGGCAGGCATGGACGTGCCACGGCAGGTGCAGACGCCAAAGGCTGCTGTTCTGATTTGGTGGATTTCTTCTCACGCAGGTGGTGGCTGTTGGGCCTGGGCCTCTGGGCGAGGACGGCACAAGAAAACCGCTGGACGTTGGTGTGGGCAGCACCGTGCTCTACTCCAAGTTTGCAGGCAACGAGTTCAAAGGCAAGGGTGGGGAGCAATTTGTGGTGCTCCGAGCGACGGATTTGATGGCTGTCCTGTCATGAGTGCCTCCTCTGTTGAAGCTAGCATTTGACGTTAGCTACAGTGGGTGGCGGACGCGGCCTTCTATGTGGTCTTCTGGATTGCTATGTCACCACTAGCAGCCACTTTTCCCGCTTTGTCTGCGCTGCTTCCGCCAAGGATGCTGTCGCGTCCTAAGCAGTAGTTGGTGGTAGTGTTGGTGGTACTCATTGGGTGGAGAGACATTGCTGCCGCCACTGTTNCGCTGGACGTCGGTGTGGGCAGCACCGTGCTCTACTCCAAGTTTGCAGGCAACGAGTTCAAAGGCAAGGGTGGGGAGCAATTTGTGGTGCTCCGAGCGACGGATTTGATGGCTGTCCTGTCATGAGTGCCTCCTCTGTTGAAGCTAGCATTTGACGTTAGCTACAGTGGGTGGCGGACGCGGCCTTCTATGTGGTCTTCTGGATTGCTATGTCACCACTAGCAGCCACTTTTCCCGCTTTGTCTGCGCTGCTTCCGCCAAGGATGCTGTCGCGTCCTAAGCCGTAGTTGGTGGTAGTGTTGGTGGTACTCATTGGGTGGAGAGATGTTGCTGCCGCCACTGTTTCCTAGCACAGCTCAGAAGCATCAGAAGCACTTCCTCTACCATGGGTTTCTCCTTGCATCCTCACTGGTCTACATGGTCTCGAATGACAGTGCTGGTAACCGAGTATGTTTTACATTTTCCAGTGTCATTTTTCCTGGTGGCCTTATCTGTCAAGTAGAGAGAACGTGCCAGCAAGGAATCTAACCCTGCCCTCAGTGCATCATCACCCAATGATTAAGGAGCAACAGAACAACTCAGGGTATAACCTGTGCATGTGAATATGAGCAGGATCGTGCAAGATGTTGTCCAGGCATGCACCTCCCCCACTTTTGCATGGGCATCGCAGAAGACTCATTCATCATTCTTGTGCGCCCATGAGTAGTCTGACACTGAAATGGGGCCCTATCCAGGTCTCATTGCTAAAGCTAGTCCAGGGCATGCAGGCCCATGTTACATGTGTAAAGAAACAAATATGGAATACATGGATTAAGACATAAAGCGAAGTATGATGAACCCTAGGGAAAATGAATGTATTTGGCATTGGTGGCAAGTCCACCAGACCCGTCATCTCGTCGCACCAAAACACACAGATGGCGAATACACATGTCACAGAACATGAAACCACGTACTGGAGATCTCCCCACGCACCGTAACAATCAACCGTGTGCCTGGGTCTCGACCGTCAAGAAAACATCCAAGAGACCCCAAACACATCCAGACCTTCCGGTGACATACTAGCGTCAAGGACTAGCCAAGCTAAGTTAGTTTAGGCCTTTCAGGATGCCGGAACATGTAACCGGGCGTCCGGATCTCAACCACATGCAAACCACACATGTCTGATAAAAGTTCAACAAAGACTAGATAAGTTTGTCCTGGGTCTACCGAGGTACCAGTACAAACCATCATGTGTTGGTTTTTGTGCATTTCTCATTGTACTCTGTTGTGTCCTCCCGGCTTGTGTATATCGGCGTGTAGATGACTGACGGCGAGACTCGATGCTGCTGGAGTATCGCTCGGTGGAGCCGACGTGCGCTGCGGCCCACTCACCGTTTGCTGGAGCCTCCTCCCTCCGGCGATGCGCTCAGCTCCATCGGCAGGTCTCCTCGGCGGTTGGGCCGCCGGCGGTCACTGCTATTGCAGATGCTTTCATGCACCTAGCGTTGTGTCTGGTTGTGGCATTGCGTCTGCAGCATCATGCGGTGCCTAAGGTCCATGTCTCCTACTGTATGGCTCTGTTTCGCATCGCTCACTGTCATGGGCGCTGCCCGGGTGCGGGCAGCCGTAACTCTCTGCTGCTATTTTTCTACCTGATTCTGAATGCAGGATTGCGTTTGCAACGTCGGTATTCTTGTATGATCCAGTTTTCAGGCAAAACGGACGACGCTTGGGTTTTGGGCTGTCGGGCGTCTAGCAGGGCTCACCGAGAAAACCCTGCCTGCCAGAAAATAGGTGTAGGACTATTTTTTGATTGGCTGGTTAGCTGAGTAACAAGTTCTACACTAGTGGGGGGGAGCTAGAACTTGGAGGGGTCTCCCACTGTTACTCAAGCTCATTCCAAATCAGCCACTTTCAGTTTTCAGCTGCTTTCTGGCGCCAACACTGGCTCGCACATTTTTGAGTAACAAACCCAGAGCTTCCAGACTTGGACTCTAGAGCAGCAGACTGAGGGGGCACCAGACTTAAGCAACGAGCATGGAAGCCTGCACGCTGCATCAACAACGCTGCTGTCCCAACCTGCCGCCTAGGTTTTCTAGCTTGGTATCAGAGCCAGAGCGTAGCACCAGCAACAGAAGACTGGCGTACAGGTGCCAGACAACGCCGGCGGACCTCCAGGGGAAATGCTCCCGGATGTTTTCCGGCAGCATTGACCCGCCTGGTGGCGGCGTCAGATTGTTTCCCACGGCAACTGAGACAGGGGAAATGCTGCCGATTTTTTTTCGGCAGCACTGACTCCCACGCGTGACGCGAGGACGTGAGCGGCAAGCCGCGTTCGACACCTGCGAGCAATGACGCACGCGGGAATGTCACCTAGGTGCAGTGACTCGCACCTGCACGCAGCAGCAACAGTCTGTAGCAACGACAGCCGCAGGCAACGGCAGCGAGCAGTGGCAGCAACAGCAGCAGCGGGCAGAAGTAGCAGCTCGCAACAGCCCGCAATAGCAGCAGCCCGCAGCAGTAGCAGCCCGCAGCAGCAGCAGCCCGCAGCAGGAGCCCGCAGGAGCAGTAGCCCGCAGCAATAGCCCGCAACAGCAGTGAGCAGCAGCGGCAGCAAGCAGCAGGTGCAGCAGCGTGCAGCAGCAGCAGCAGGTTGCAGCAGCCGCAACAGCAAGCTGTAGCAGCTGTGAGTTGCAGCAACAGCAGCAGCGAGCGGCTGCATGTAGCAGCCTGTAGCGGCTGCTGCTGCTTGCAGCCCGTAGCTCGTTGCGAGGGACGGGGTGCGGGCAGAGAGCCCGTTGTGCACAGCAAACAGCAGGCTCGTAGCCCGCTGCCCACAGCGAGCAGCGGAGCTCAATGTTACAGACAAAAGAAAGGAAAAAAAAGTGAAAAAAATCAAGGAAAAACAAAAATCCCCCATCCCACCAGCTTCTCTGCCGCGGCTGTAGCAGTTACCTTCGCTGTTGTAGCAGCCACAGTAGCCGTAGTAGCCTGTAGCAGCAGCAGTTGCTGCTGCAATTGTAGCCGCAGCCGTAGTAGCAGCAGCAACAGTCGCAATAGCAGCAGCAGTAGCAACAGCAGCTGCAGTAGTAGCAGTAGCAGCAGCAGTTGCAGTAGTAGCAGCAGCAGCAACAGCTGCAACTGCAGCAGTAGCAGTAGCTGCAGCAGCTGCAGCAGCAGCAGCAGGACCAACAAAAGTAGCAGTAGTAGCAGAAACTACAACAGTAGCAGCAATAGCATCAACAGTAGCTGTAGCAGCGGCCCCAACAACCGCCACTGCTGCCGTCAGCATCCCGTTGCTGACGTCACTAGTGATGTCAGTGCTGACATCATCAACTCACAAAAAAAACATGGGCAAGGGAAGGGGGAAGAAAACCTAAGGGTGGGCAGGACGTCCACGGCCCTCAGCTGACGTCATTGCTGACGTCAACATTACACACAAAAAAAAACAAGGGGGACCAAACCATGGCTGGTAGCCCCACAGGGGAGGGGTCCTCCTCTATTGGAGGGAGCCCTAGCCCCCCTTTCTTGCAGCGGTTGCAACGGCAGCAGCAATAGCAGCAGCAACAGCAGAAGCAGTAGCATCAATAGCAGTAGCAATAGCAGCTATAGTAGCAACAGTTGCAGTAGTAGTGGCAGTAGCAGTAGCAAGAACAGCAGTAGCAGAAGCAGCAGTAGCAGTAGCACCACCAGCAGCAGCAACAACAACAGCAGCAACAGCAGGAGTAACAATAGCAGCAGCAGCAGCTAAAGCAGCAACAGTAGCAATAGCAATAGCAGTAGCGGCAACAGCAGTAGCAGCAGCCCTCTGGCGTCGTTGGCGGCAATCCTGACCCCTTCGCTACTCTTTAGTAACAGCTCACCCCCTTGACGTAGTAGCTTGCGGCGCTACAACCATTGGCCTCTCAGACAGCCACTAGTGCGCCGCCATCCTTCATCCCTCCTGGGAACGCCAGCCCAGCTGTGTCTACTGCCACGCACTACCTGGCGAAACAACAGACTCAGCGCCAGCGGCAGACAGTGACTTCCGTCTTTGGCCCCACTCTGGGCACCGGTCGTAGGCAAAAGGACATGAGATGCTGCTGATGCCGCTTCAGGCTGACGAGCAGTTCTGGAGTTGGGAGCTGAGCTTCCGGATTTTGGCGTAGGGTGAGGACCTGTGGGCATACTACACCCTACCGTATGACCCCACCCTGGCCGACCAGTTGTATGACGATGGTTGTGCCGTCCGTGCTCTAGTCCCTGTCGCTAAGGCTGCACACGGATCCTATCCGTGGATCTTGAGGTGGATCCAGATCCTCGAGACGGATCCTAGACCTGGATCCGGATCCACGGTGACGGATCCATGGATTCGCGGATCCATGGATTCACGGATCCGGGACCCGGATTCACGGTTCCCGTATACCGGATCCACCATGATGTTCATAAATTGAACTGATTTCTATCCAGGGCACGCTCGACTCCTCCCTGGGAGGAGTCACACATGCCTGCAGCACGCATGATCCCTCCCAGGGAGGAGCCCAACGCAGCACGCTTTTCTTGGAGTACTCGTGAACCCTGTGTTAGGAGGGTTCGCGAGTCCTCCCATAACAGCCTACTGTGCTCTTATGGGGGCACACACAATGGGCTGCATAGTTCTCACTCTGGATTTCTGACACAGATGATCCATGCTGTTGGATCGTCTGTGCCTGTCAGTCAACGGCCTTTGAGGCCGGCTCTCATGTGAGGGTCGGCCGCGTGCGTCGGACATGGACCACCAGAACTTCGCGCCCGAAGTTCTAGTGGTCCACGTCCGACGCACAGTCATGCTCCACTCAAGTGAGGATGTCAAGCACGGTGCGTGGGCATGACTGTTCAAAACTCAATGAGCGAGTTTCTCGGATGTGTGACAAGCTTGAGCAGTACCTCTCATAGGTTTCTCCTCCCCCGCTCCAAGGATCCGGCTAGGATCCGTGAATGCTAATCGGATCCAACATCCTCGATCCGGATTCGCGAATCCGGATCTGGATCCGGTATCCATGGATAGCTGCCACGGATCCTAGGATCCGTGTGCAGCCTTACCTGTCCCCCCTCCGGCTTCCGGCCTCGCCCTTGAGCCCTTCTTAGGCGACTTTACCGCTGGCGCCACCCGGACCCCGCAGCCGCGTGGCACGTCCTCACTCGAACCCATCGCCTGTCCAGCGAGGCTGAGACCAACCGCCTACTGCGGGAGTTCAACTCCCTGCACATGTGGGAGACCGAGACGTTCACCTCCTATTGGCAGCGGGCGGAGGACATCCTTCGTCGCCTCGGGACCTCTACCCCACCCCTTCTAGCAATGCTCCTCACCATCAAGCGCGTTGCCACCGACACGTACGCGGACGTCTTCGTCCACTACTCTCACGATGTCCTCTCCACCATGGTGGCCCAGGGCACCCTCATGCCCTGGGCATAAGAGCTCTTCCTCCGGATTGAGGAAGCTCGTCTGCAGTCTTGACTCCAGTGCACGGAGGCTCTCGCCTCCTTTGCCGTCGCCTCCGTGGCCATCGCCTCCCCCGTCGCAGCTACCGCATCGTCGTCGGGGAGAAAGAAACGTCGAAATAAGAAAGGCAAGGGTCAGCAGCAGTAGCAGCAGCAGCCATCGACCGGGTCCAGCGGTGGAGGCTCGGTCTGCCACAACTGTGGCCAGCCTGGGCACGGGTGGTACACGTGCCCTCTACCAACAGACGAGGCACGCGTCATCACCATCATGCGTCGCCAGCGAGAGCGCCGTCTTGCCTCCACCGCCATAGCTGTCGCCGGCTCTGACACCTCGGCCTCGTCCAGTACCTCCACCACTGTGGTTGCTTCGCCAGTCTAGCCGACACCAGCGCCGCAGTCGTCGGCGCTGGCACAGTCCTCCTCCTATCCGGGCTCCGGCGTTGTCACCCCGCACGCCGTCTACACTCCCGGGCCGTCCTCCTGTGAGCGTCAGCTGGAGCAGTTCATTGCGCTCCAGCTTGGCTTGTCTCGCCCTCCTCCCCAGGGAAGTGCGAGTTGCATCACTTCTTGCTCTCCTGCTTGGCCGCGCATGACTGAGACTGAGCTACGGTCGTGTCCCATTTCCTCGTCTGTCTCGTTGTCTCCCATGGTCTCCGCTACCCCTTCCCATGACGATGTTGCATGGCTTGATGATTGGCAGTCTTGGTTCGCGCCTCCTTCCACCGCGTCCGCATCCCTTGCTTACTGCCATGTGATCGTTAGCGATCTGGCGACCCCTGCCCAGGACCCTGCTGAGACCTGGATCATCGAATCCGGGGCCACACATCACATGACGGCCTCTCGTGCGGCCTTTAGTATGCTCGGTCCTGTAGGCGATGTCTCCGATGTCCGGACAGGCTCCGGACTGGTGTTGTCTGTCCGTGGTGTTGGCGTCATTCGTTTCTGTGGTGCTGCCGGTGACGTCTTTCTGACCGACGTCTGTTTCATCCCTGGTCTCAAGCTCAGCCTCCTGTCCGTCACTGCCCTTGACCGTATGAGCATGGACATTGTGCACTCGCGTGGTGTTGGCACTGTGTCGTTGCGTCCGTTTGGTCTTTTCGTACTACACGCCACCGCCCGTGGCAACCTATGGCATGTACCTTGCCTCTCCTCCTCTCCTTTTGTCTCCTCCCCGTCAGCCACCACAGGCCATGTGTTTGTCACCAGTACGCTTTCTCCTCAGCACACTCGCCTCTTGCACCGCCATGTCTGAGAGGAACCGTGTGATTCAAACGGGACCGGAATCAGTTTGAATGGTTAAGTGTAGGCCAATTTAGGGTTGGGTAGAGGAGGGCGTCCATGGCGCACCTCGGCTGGCCTAGCTCATCGACACTTAAGAGTTCCTACTGGTGAGTCTCGCTAATCGAGCCCACCCAGCGGCCGGCGAGCTTCGCTCGCCGGCTCGCTTCCAAAGCTCGAGGGGCGAAAAGCCCCTTGAGCCCCAAAACGTGGAACATCTCATATTCTGAGTTTGTACCTAAACTAGGCCAGACAAAAGTATTATGAGTCAGCTAGGATGACTAAACTAGGCTTGTGAGAGTAAACCAGAGCAAGTGAATAAATCAAGCACGTGGGCCATGAATCTAGCTTTGGGCCCCATGACGAGCATGGGCTATGCTGAAGAGAGGGAGACGAGCACGTGGGTGAAGCAACGAAAGGTGTGTAGTGCTAGCCCACTTGTGGCGCGTGTGCTCACTGTGCGTCGCCTCCGCTCTCTGTATCAGCATGCCCTGCACACTCATGACCACAACAGAAGGAAATATATACACAGGAGAGAATTAACACGTACCCTTGGACATGAGTGTAGCAGGTCTGCAACCGAGTTGTTGGAGTTGTTTATGAAGTGTGGGAGAGGGCAGAGCCTTGGTAAGGAAGTCAGCAAGCTGATCAGCGCCCTTGATGGGGCAGACCAGCATAGCGCCTGCGTCGACTGGTTCACGAATGAAGTGATGTTCTACGTTGATATGTTTTATTCGTGGGTGCAACACACCATCATTTGCTGTAATGCGGCATGCTGCAGAGCTATCACTGTGCAGTGACACGGCGGGCACATGCATTTCCAACTCCTCAAGAAATCTTGCCAGCCAAATTCCCTCACAAGCCGCTTCTCCAAGTGCCATGTACTTCGCTTCCGCCACGCTTTGAGCCACACACGACTATTTTGCACTGCGCCATGACACAGCTGTGCCCCAGATACAAAAAACATACCCTCCCCGACTGCGCGCCCGTTGATCACGCGCATAATCACTGTCACAGAACCCATCCTGGAGTGAGTTTGAAATGGGGGCAAACACAAGGCCAACCTCAGCGGTGTCCAGGACATCGCGCAGAAATTTCAACAACGCTTTGTGATGTGTGCTATGTGGCTGCTGACTGAACTGAGCCAACACATTGACTGCACATGAGATGTCAGGACGTGTCATGGAGGCCAGATACGACAGACTTCCTGTAATCTGTCGGTATAGTGTGGGATCACAGTCTGGTCCATAGTCTGTGGTGTGTACGTCCTGCAGGTGAGCATAAACATCAGGGCTCATGGGTGAGTGTTGGCAAGGCAAATGCGTTACAAGATGTTGGAAGCTTGCAATGAGATGTGCAATGAACCGACCTTGGTGCAAGGTGAGTGTGCGTGCATCTCTGTCTCTAGTGATTGTCATTCCCAGAAAGTTACGTGCTTCACCTAAATCTGTCATGCTGTAGAGCTGGATGAGCAGTGCCTTGGTGCGTGTGATGAGAGAGAGGGAGGGGGACAGGGTGAGGAGATCATCCACATAAACCAAGACAACAACAGGCGTATTTTCTTTCCATCCCAGAAAAAGAGCAGGGTCACACACACTTTGGGTAAACCCACCAGCTTCCAGTGTGTGGCTGATTTCCTTGTTCCAGCACCTAGGTGCTTGCTTTAGGCTGTAAAGGGCTTTAAGCAGCAGCCACACACGATCAGTTCCATCCTCAAAGCCTTCTGGTTGTTTCACATATAGTTCTTCTTCTAGGGGACCATTGAGGAAAGCGTTCTTCACATCCATCTGATGTATCTCCCAATCTTCATGAGCAGCAACCCCCAACAGTGCACGGCTTGTGCTATACTTGCCGACAGGTGCATAAGTATCAGTGAAGTCTTGGCCTGGGACTTGATGAAATCCCTTTGCCACCAGACGTGCCTTGTACTTCTCAATCATACCGGCCAGATTCCTTTTCAGCTTGAACACCCATTTAACATCGATAGCCTTTCGTCCAGGCGCAGTTCAAAGACTTCATGCTTGAGGAGAGCATTGAGTTCATCTGCCATGGCCTTTTTCCCATTCGGCTGCATCTGTGTGCCCCCTTGCCTCCGTAAGGGTCAGTGGCTCCACGAGTGCGGAGCTGACATCAGTGAGACCAACTGTGTGATAAAACTGTCTATAGTTCACTCATGGAAGGTCCTGCAAGGTGCATCGCACGGGCTCCGGTGAGGGTGTCACTGCCTTCTCAGCACTGTCTGGTGGATGTTGCTGAGATAAACCAGGGGGTGAGTGTGGAGCACTGGACTCTGTGCTGGCCAGATCAGTGGGTGTTTAAAGATCAGTGAGAATGGACTTATCTTGTTCTCTACTCTGTCGTGTGTGTGAGGGAGATGTGGTCACTCTTGACGGAACAAACACTGGCACACTCACGTAGTGTGGGTAGTGCTCTGGTGCTGTTATGTTGGGTACATGCCGCAGTGTGCGAAACGACTTGTAAGGCATGTGTCCCAGGAATGATGCATCTCGACTCTCAAGAAAGTAGTGACTCGTGGGATCCCAAAATCGCCATGATTTGGAGGCATGTGAGACCCCTACAAACACACACCAGCGACCTCGTGCACTGAGCTTGTGTTGGCGCTGCGATTGAGCAAGCCACACACATGCCATAGTTCCCCACACCCTGGCTGGATGAAGGTCCGCCTTTTCTTTGAACCATCGTTCCCAAGGCGTCACAGTTTTTGGCAGAGGGCCTTGTGGGACGCGATTCCACACCTATGTGAAATAATTGACCGCTTCCTCCCAGAAGCCAAAGGACAGACCAGCCTCTGGTCTGTCCTTTGGCTTCTGGGAGGAAGCCAAAGGACTTGTTTATGAGTCTTGCCCTCCTGACAGTCAAGACAGACGTCTGCTCGCAACCCATGCGGACAATCATCTGGATGAAGACCTTGTGCGGTGGTGTGCTTAACCATGTCCTCAATCAAGTCAGTGTGGATGTGCGCCAAATGGCGGTGCAGCAGTTCAATGTGCTTTGCGTCAGTTGCAGTCACGACAAGTGCTTGTGGGTGGCGTGAGTGCGTGGGAACAAGTGGAAAAAGTGTGAGACGATAAAGCATGTTAGCATGTAGCGGCCCGTCAACCAGCAAGGCACCATTCACATCAAAAAGCGTACATCGTTTCTTTTGCAAGACTGTGGAAATGCTGGCTTGACGATCAAGCTGACCCCGAGACAATAAACTCACTTTGAGCTTTGGTACATATAATACACTAGTCAGCCAGATCACCCCTCCTGGTGCCTGAAGTGTCACAGTTCTCACACCATCCACAGCGAGGACTTCCCCTGACCCGGTCTTCACCCCTTCCACATCATGCACTGCATACAATGAAGCAAAAAGCTGGTGCTGCGGCGACATGTGGTGCGAGGCAGCAGTGTCATACAACCATTTGTGCATGGGGAGTACGTGTGAGGTGGGCACATGAGTATGACCGAACCGCTGACCTGGTGGCTGTTGAGTGGCCGTAGGCTCTGGCGGCTGAAGCTCTACAGGTGCAGTCTAGCCGACTGGTGGTGCTTCTACGGGCTGCTATGCCTCGGCCATTGTTGTGTAGACACACTGTGCCCACGTTGGTGTAGGGACTAGGACGGTCGAGTTGGGCGGCACGCAATAGGGCCCCTGGTACATGGGTAGAGGCTCCTGCATCCCTGGGTATGGCGCTGGGAACTGCTGCAAAGGTGGGCAAAAGGTGGCCGCACCAAAGGGAGATGGTGTAGGTGCCCCCCCCGGCGCATGTGTCGGCCAGGCAGGCTGGTGGAGCTGCTGTCGAGGCTGGAGGCGTGGCTGTGGCAGGAAAGGCTGCTGATGCTGCTGCTGCTGCTGCTGAGGAGAAGGTGTCATAATGCGCTGGAGCTCGGGGCACGCCCGCCAGTAGTGCCCCTCCTGACCAGAGTAGTTGCACGTGCGCCCTCCTGCACCCCGTCCACGACCGCGCCCTCCTCCTGACTGTCAGCCACGACCTCCTCTGTGTCAATGCGCCGGATAGCAACGGTCTAGAAAACGGGTCCCGACATGGGAGGCCGCCAACCGCTCTTGGTATTGCAACCAAGATAACATATCACCCTCGAACGAGGGATCCACACTTTAGGTTCGTTTGGTTTGCAACCTCACGAAGTCCGCATGTTGGTCTTTAGTGTCTACCTTTGGTTGGACACTCTGTGAGGAGTCTCAAAGGCAAGAACTGTAAATGGATGCATGCAAGGTACATGCTTTTATACTTGCAGAGCTTTGCTCAAGCTTCTGCTTGTAGTGGCTCCACTGGAGCCAACCTCAACCTACATTCCTACTTGGCGCGTCCTTAGACCGCCAAGTGTCATCCTCAAGGCAGGCTCTAGTAAGCTTCCTAGAAGCTTCCTGTCCCAGTTTTGGCCACAAAGAAAATTGCGGCCGTCGCGGGGTTTGAACCCGCGACCTCTAGTTTGAGACTCCGGTGCCTAATCAACCAAGCCAAAAAGGTATGGTTCCTATGATGAGCCACAGGGGACATACCCATTATGGGCAGTGCATTCCTGGCCCATCTCAGAACAGACCAAGGGGACATACTCCATAGAGAAGTGCATGCCTTGTCTGTATGTGTAGCTAGCCAGCTAGGCAGTGGACAAGGTGCATACTATTTCAACAAATCTCTCCCTTGCACCTCTGTCCATCTGTCCCTTGCTTGGCTCCATCAATGCCTTGGAGCTCACCCTTCCTCTGCCGCACTCCTCATGCCGAATCCACGAATGCCTGCATAATGCAAGTCGCTCTCCAGCGGCTTGGTCATGCAGTCAGCAAGCATGCTCTTTGTTCTGCAGTGCTGCAAGTCCACCACGTTCTTCATGACCAGGTCACGTGAGTAGTGGTAACGTGTGTCAATGTGCTTCGTTCACCGGGAGATGATCTCGTCTTCAGCCATCGAGATGGCGCTCATGTTGTCCACGTGTACGATCGTGGCGTCCTTTTGTGGCACTGCCTCTTCGCCAAGCAGGTTGCGGTACCATTGAGTCTCCTTGCACACCTCAGACAAAGCAACGTACTCTGCCTCAGCCGTGGACACGGAAACACAATCCCGCTTCCTGCTAGCCCATGAGATGGCAGCGCCATTCAAGATGCACACGTATCCAGAGGTGGATTTCCTGTCGTCGAGATTTCCTCCCCAGTCAGCGTCGGTGTAGCACTTTAGACGAAAGGGGTCTGTTCCTTCTTGGCCTCCAAGGACGAGGCCCATGTGACGTGTCTTCTGCAGGTAGCGCAAGATGCGCTTGACTGCCTGCCAATGTTGTGGCCCAGGGTTGGCCACGAATCTGCTCACTTGTCCCACAGCATAACAGATATCGGGACGAGTCCCTACCATGGCGTACATGATGCTACCCACAGCGGACTGGTAGGGGATGTCTTGCATCTCCCTTTGTTCTGCTTCGTTGCTTGGCGACATGGAGGCCTTCAGTTTTGTGTCGGTCGTCATTGGGGTGCTGACAGGTTTGCAGTCTTCCATGTGGTAGCGCTTCAGCACCTCACCAATGTATTTGGTTTGGTTGAGTTCGATGGTGCCTGCTACTCGGTTGCGGTGGATGGCAATCCCGAGGTAGTACTCGAGAGGACCCATGTCCTTCATCTTGAACCTTTTGCTGAGGTCAGACTTCAGCCCATCCAGCAGCTCGACCGAAGACGAGCAGATGATCAGATCATCCACGTACAGCGCAACCAGCATCAGCCCTCTCCCATCATCGCGCACGTACATGCTCGGGTCATTCTGGCAATGCGCGAAGGAGAGGCCGGTCATGAAACCGTCCATCTCTTTGTACCACATCCTTGGGGCCTGTTTCAGCCCGTAGAGCGCTTTCACCAACTTGCACACCTTGCCCTTGGGAGCTTCGACTCCTTCGGGCACCTCCATCAGCACTTCCTTGTCAAGCTTCCCATAAAGGAAAGCTGTCCTGACGTCCATCTGGTGTATCTCCAAGTTCTTTGCGGCAGCAATGCCAAGGAGAGAGCGGATGGAGGCAAAGGTCACGNTCAGACTTCACCCCATCCAGCAGCTCGACCGAAGACGAGCAGATGATCAGATCATCCACGTACAACGCAACCAGCATCAGCCCTCTCCCATCATCGCGCACGTACATGCTCGAGTCATTCTGGCAATGCGCGAAGGAGAGGCCGGTCATGAAACCGTCCATCTCTTTGTACCACATCCTTGGGGCCTGTTTCAGCCCGTAGAGCGCTTTCACCAACTTGCACACCTTGCCCTTGGGAGCTTCGACTCCTTCGGGCACCTCCATCAGCACTTCCTTGTCAAGCTTCCCATAAAGGAAAGCTGTCATGACGTCCATCTGGTATATCTCCAAGTTCTTTGCGGTAGCAGTGCCAAGGAGAGAGCGGATGGAGGCAAAGGTCACGACGGGCGCGAACGTCTCATCGTACTCGGAGCCCGGGCGTTGAGAGAACCCCTTAGCCACTACCCTTGCCTTGAACTTGTCGATGTTGCCGTCTTGCTTCTTCTTCACTCGGAGGACCCACTTGGATCCCACCACGTGGGCCTTGTCGGGTCTATCCACCAGCACCCACGTGCCGTTCTCGGCAATGGATGCGAGCTCGCTATCCACTGCCTCCTTCCACTTGGCCGCATCTGGGCCATTCATGGCCTCCGCCACTGTGGATGGCTCTCCCTGAGCCATGCACGACCAGCTNAGGTGCTCTCTTTGGTCGCAAACTGCGCCGGGGTAGTGGTGCCGCTTCTTGCTTTGGTGCTGGTGCTTCCACAGGTGGTGGTTTGTCGTCGTCGTCGTCGTCAGAAGAGTCGTCAGACTCCAAGTCAGACTCAGAAGCCTCGGACGCCTCGGTATCCGCGTCCATGTCAGATGCTGCATCATCCTCCGCAGCCACTCTCCCATTCCCACCACCTGCTGGCAAGGCGGGCCAGTTGTCGGGTGCTTGGTCTCCGGACTCAAGCAACACTATCCACTCTCCCGCTTTGGGAGTGAGGGTCGGGTCCAGCAGCTCTCCCTTTCCAATGGTGCGTTCGTCGAACACGACGTCGCGGCTCCTCACGAGCTTGCCTGCTGCCTGGTCCCAAAGCCGATAGGCTTTGTGTGATGTGTCGTACCCAACCATGATGCACTTCTTGGAGCGTGCGTCGAGCTTGCCTCCACCTTCTCCCGACTGGATCTTCACCCATGCAGTTGACCCGAACACTTTCAGATGAGATGCGTTGGGTTTCTTTCCCGAGCATGCTTCCTGTGGGGTCTTCAGCTGCTTGTCCTGCTCCTTTCCATGCTTCCGCAAGGCGGTCGCTGGTGTGAGGTTCAAGAGGTAGCAAGCCGTTGTTGCTGCTTCAGCCCAAAAGCGAGGTGGGAGCTTGGCGTC
>SZWC01005676.1:84119-121452 GCA_023375785.1 Penium margaritaceum | reverse complement strand
TCGGTTTGCTAGGGCATTCGATTGATGCACGCGTGCGAGTTTTGCGTAGGCCTCGGCAGCCAACGTGCATCCTGTGATGTGGGAGTGTTGAGTCTCGTTGATGGACGTCACAAGAATGGCGAGAGCCATGTTGTTCTTCATCGTCCATGCTGCAAGGTCAGTCGCATGCGTCCTCACGGTCGCATCGGCTGGTGCTATCTTGGTCCCTTTTAGGATGTCGAGGTAGCCATGCACGTTCATGACAATCTCAAACTGCCATTTCCATAAGGGAAAACCTGTCCTTGTGAATTTGGACATACCCGCCTCAAGGCGGGCTGGAGTCAGATCCGCCATTTCTTGCGGTTGCTCGTCTTTTCTGCTTTGCTGCTACTCTGCTTCGTTGAGGCCGATGAGGCTGATGAGGCTGCTGACGTCGACCATTGTCAAAGGTGCAGTTGGTTCCGTTGCATACCCCTCCCACCGATGATCGCCTAAGGCGATGGTGCCGTCGTGAGAGAACGGACTCGGGGTCGTACAACCTTCTAAAAAGGGGTAGAGCTTAATCCCGTTGGGGCTCGAGGGTCTTGTCCAACATAGACAGAGCGATTCCTCGTCCCCTAGTCCGCCACGTGCGCGCACCCTACCTGAAGAAGCCGATGGAGCCGATGGAGCAGATGGAGCCGTCCGATGGTCGTGTCCCTGTTGTACCTGTGCTCCCTGCAAGACCACGCGTTAGTCGGTCTTGGAAGCATGCCTTAGAACCAGAAGTGTGGGCCCATAACCCTTTGTCAATGCGCCGAATAGCAACGGTCTAGAAAACGGGTCCCAACATGGGAGGCCGCTAACCGCTCTTGGTATTGCAACCAAGATAACATATCACCCTCAAACGAGGGATCCACACTTTAGGTTCGTTTGGTTTGTAACCTCATGAAGTGCGCATGTTGGTCTTTAGTGTCTACCTTTCGTTGGACACTCTGTGAGGAGTCTCAAAGGCAAGAAATGTAAATGGATGCATGCAAGGTACAGGCTTTTATACTTGCAGAGCTTTGCTAAAGCTTCTTTTTGTAGTGGCTCCACTGGAGCCAACCTCAACCTACATTCCTACTTGGCGCGTCCTTGGACCGCCAAGTGTCATCCTCAAGGCAGGCTCTAGTAAGCTTCCTAGAAGCTTCCTGTCCCAGGTTTGGCCACAAAGAAAATTACGGCCATCGCGGGGTTTGAACCCGCGACCTCTGGTTTGAGACTCCGGTGCCTAATCAACCAAGCCAAAAAGGTATGGTTCCTATGATGAGCCACAGGGGACATACCCATTATGGGCAGTGCATTCCTGACCCATCTCAAAACAGACCAAGGGGACATACTCCATAGAGCAGTGCATGCCTTGTCTGTATGTGTAGCTAGNAGAGCTTTGCTAAAGCTTCTGCTTGTAGTGGCTCCACTGGAGCCAACCTCAACCTACATTCCTACTTGGCGCGTCCTTAGACCGCCAAGTGTCATCCTCAAGGCAGGCTCTAGTAAGCTTCCTAGAAGCTTCCTGTCCCAGGTTTGGCCACAAAGAAAATTACGGCCATCGCGGGGTTTGAACCCGCGACCTCTGGTTTGAGACTCCGGTGCCTAATCAACCAAGCCAAAAAGGTATGGTTCCTATGATGAGCCACAGGGGACATACCCATTATGGGCAGTGCATTCCTGACCCATCTCAAAACAGACCAAGGGGACATACTCCATAGAGCAGTGCATGCCTTGTCTGTATGTGTAGCTAGCCAGCTAGGCAGTGGACAAGGTGCATACTATTTCAACACTCTGCAGCCTCCCCCACTCCGACCTCCAGTGTACCCTGACCCTGAGCACTCTGCGAAGGTGGCCTGGTACACAAATGCACTCGCTGGTGGCACTTTTGCCTCCTGGGCCTCACCACGGAGGATGTCCTTGTAGTGGCAAAGCTCCTCGAATACGTCTGCCAAATATGTGTTCTCGATGTCTGTAACGCGTAGTCGCCGCAGTAGGTTGCGGCGGAACTCTCTGTATGGCTCCCCCAGGTGGAGGAGTAATGGATCCAGCCACTCCAGGATGGAGCATGGGGCGCCCAGGCCTAGAATCCGACAGCGGATGTCCATGGCTACATCCCAGTAATCAGCTGTGGGCTCTCTTGGCTTGGGGTAGAGTTGGCATAGCCTGTCGCGGAGTGAGATGACGAGCGCCATGGTGCTCTTTTCATGGCGGGTGGCGAGGTGTTGCCATGCCTTGTGTGGACGTTGGGCACCACTACTCGTGTTCGTTGGGTCCTCCCCTTTGCCACCAAAGCGCAGGTGACGTATTGCGTATGCCTGCTCGTCGGGAAGGGCCCGTACGAGGGCGTTGAAGGCGCGTAGGAGCACGTGCTCGTCGGAGTCGTCGGTTGGTGGGGTGAGGTACAACTCTTCTAAGCCGTGTTCTGCTGTCCATGCGAGGAAGATATCCTTCCATGCCAAAAAGTCACGGGCACCTAGCGGGGGAGGGGTCAAGTCCTTTTGGGACCTGACTCTCGTGAGATCCTCCCATGTCACGGTGCCGGACGTAGCGGCCGCTTGATGTGCCGGTTGGCTCCCGGCATGTTGACCGGCGTTGGGACCGGAGTTTCCTTCCGATGCGGAGCCCGCCGCAATCATGGTGGGTGCCGGGTTCTCCTCGTTGCATTTTCACTTAGAGCGACAAGGGAGGGTGTGCTAGCGGTCCCCTCCCGCACTCTAACCTGCGCCCCTCCTTGTGTGGGGGCCTCTCAACACTGCTACTGCTTCGTCCCCGTGTCGAGGTCGCCCCGACACTCTCCCCGTCCACGGACATGGGGCTTGAAGAGGTGCCTTGGCGGACCTCATCCCCTTGAGGCACCCTAGCGCGCCTCTCCGACTGCCCTACGGCCCTGCGCGGCCCTGGCAGCCCTTCGTGCTTCCCTTCGGCGGCTCGGACCTGCTCCAACGTCGTCACAAGCCGCCGCGGATTTCCGGCGCCCCTCACACGGCCACCACGCACTTCCGCATTTTGCTCATGCTACGGAATCCCTCAGCCCGCAATCATGGCTCTGATACCATGAGAGGAACCGTGTGATTCAAACGGGACCGGAATCAGCTTGAATGGTTAAGTGTAGGCCATGTTAGGGTTGGGTAAAGGAGGGCGTCCATGGCGCACCTCGGCTGGCCTAGCTCATCGACACTCAAGAGTTCCTACGGGTGAGTCTCGCTAATCGAGCTCACCCAGCGGCCGGTGAGCTTCGCTCGCTTCCAAAGCTCGAGGGCTAAACGCCCCTTGAACCCCAAAACTTGGAACATCTCACATTCCGATTTTGTACCTAAACTAGGCCAGACAAAAGTATTATCAGTCAGCTGGGAAGACTAAAGTAGGTTTGTGAAAGCAAACCATAGCAAGTGAATAGATCAAGCACGTGGGTCATGAATCTAGCTTTGGGTCGCACGACAAGCATGGGCTGTGTTGAAGAGAGGGAGACGAGCACGTGGGTGAAGCAACGGTAGGTGTGTAGTGCTATCCCACTTGTTGCACGTGCGCTCATTGTGTGTCGCCTCCGCTCTCTGTATCACCATGCCCTGCACACTCATGACCACACCAGAGGGAATTATATACACAGGACAGAATTAATAGCCTCTGCCACGTCCACTCTGCCACCGTAGACAGCATGCTCCGCACCCAGCCGGCCAAGGGCTTTGACCCGGAGACTTTACCCCTCCCGTGCCCCACTGAGTACATTGATTGCGCTCAGGGGAAGATGCACCAGTCCACGTACCCTTTGTCTTCATCCCGTGCGTCCGCCCCTTTGGACCTTGTCCATTCAGACGTCATGAGCCCTCTCCCCACCGAGTTCGTTGGCGAGCGCGACCGCTATGTCCTCACCCTCACTGACGACTATTCTTGCTACCGTTGGGTCTTCTGCCTTCGGCTGAAGAGCGATGTCGCCCGAGCCATGCAGGACTGGCTTGTCATTGCGGAGCGCGATTGTGGCCGCTCTCTTCGTAGCTTTTGCTCCGATCGCGGTGGTGAGTACATGGGTGAGGCCACGACCTTTCTCGCCTCCCGCGGGATCCACCATGAGACATCCGTGCCCTATACGCCCGTCCAGAACGGTGTCTCCGAGCGGTGGAACCATACCATGGCCGACGCCTTCGGCACCATGCGGGTCGAGTCCGGTCTCTCCGATGGCTTCTATTTTGAAGCCATGGCCTACA
The DNA here is from genome assembly GCA_023375785.1 of Penium margaritaceum. NCBI lineage: Eukaryota > Viridiplantae > Streptophyta > Zygnematophyceae > Desmidiales > Peniaceae > Penium > Penium margaritaceum. Next base: position 117,259 of record SZWC01005676.1, on the reverse strand, counting down.
TGACCTGCGTCTGGAACCAGATTCCCCACGGTCTCCTTCCCCGCCAGTCCACGCTGTACCAGCATTGGTGCGGTCAGCGAGTTGACCTCCACCCGGCTCGCGTCTGGGGATGCGTGGCCATTGTGTGGCTACCCGCCCTACAACAGGACGGCAAGCTTGCCCCCCGCGGACGTCCCTGTACCTTCCTCGGTGTCTTTTGTCAGTCCAAGGCCTGGCGCTTCTGGGATCCCTTTCGGCACTTCATCTTCGAGTCCCGGGATGCTCTCTTCTTTAAGGACCTGTTTCCTCGCAACCTTATTCCCTCCAGCTCTCTGTGTCTATCCCGTCGCGTGGGGGAGTGGTAATTCCGTGCTCCGTCCTGCCGCTTTCGGGTGACACATCCCTCAGTCCCTCTGAGCCGGCAGCCCCAATCGTATCCACTGGTCCCTGTGAGCCGGCAGCCCCAGTCGTGTCCATTGGTCCCTCTGAGCCGGCAGCCCCAGTCGCTACTGGTTCCTCTGGGCCAGCAGCCTTAGTCGCATCCGCTGGTCCATCCGGGCCAACAGCCCCAATCGTGTCTGCTGGTCCCTCTGGGCCGGCAGCCCCCGTCGCGTCTGCTGGTCCCTCCGGGCCAGTAGCCCCAGTCGCGTCTGCTGGTCCCTCCGGGCGGGTAGCCCTAGTTGCATCCGCTGGTTCCTCCGGGCCAGCAGCCCCAGTCACGTCCGCTGGTCCCTGTGGGCCAGTAGCCCCAGCCGCATCTGCTGGTCCCTCTGGGCCGGCAATCCAAGTCGTGTCTGCTGGTCCCTCCGGGCCAGCAGCCCCAATCGCGTCCGTTGGTCCCTCTGGGCCGGCAGCCTCAGTCGCGTCTGATGGTCCCTACGGGCCAGCAGCCCCAGTCGCGTCCGCTGGTCCTTGCGGGCCGGCAGCCCCAGTTGCATTTGTTGGTCCCTCCGGGCCAGCAGCCCCAGTCACGTCCGCTGGTCCGCGCGGGCGAGCAGCCCTAGTCGCTTCCGCTGGTCCCTCCGAGCTGGCAGTCCAAGTCGCATCCGCTGGTCCCTCCGGGCCAGCAGCCCCGGTCCCGTCGGCAGGTCCCTCCGGGCCGGCAGCTCAAGTCGCGGATGTTGGTCCCTCCGGGCCAGCAGCCCTAGTCGCGTCCGTTGGTCCCTCCGGGCCAGCAGCCCCAGTCGCATCCGCTGGTCCCTTCGGGCTGACAGCCTAGTCGCGTCCGCCGGTTCCTCCAGGCCGGCAGCCCCAATCACGTCCGCCGGTCCCTTCGGACTGGCAGCCTCGGTTGCATCCGCTGGCCCCTCCCAGCCAGCAACCCCGCCCGCCTCCATTGGCCGGTCGGACTTAGTGCCATCGCCTACCCTGCCACGCTACACACGTGGCCCTGGCGGCAGCCTCCGACCCAGACCGTCGGTGAGCGCGCAGATCGTCGCACCGCGCTCTGTGGCACCTCAACCCCCCGTGGCCCCACGTGTGTCCTCCACTCCCACGATCGTGAGTGGGGACCCTGGCACCAAGGCCCTCGGCTTGACCACCTCGGCCTTCATTGCAGCCCTTCACCTGGGCTCCGCACTGGGCTACACCATGCTTCATCACGAGCATTGGCACGTTGTCGTGGCTATACTCGCATGCATCCCACCTAGGTCTTGAGATGTATACGTTCTCTTAGTCTACTCCATAGCACGTCCGGAGGACCCAGCCACCCTGCGTAAGGCACGAGCCTCTCCTGAGGGCGCACACTGGGACGCTGCCTGTGCCGATGAGCTCGCCGCTATCCAACAGCACCATGTGTACAACCTCGTCGACTTTCCTCCAGGTCGGAAGGCCATCGGTGCCAAGTGGGTCTTTCGGCGTAAGTGGAAGCCCGACGGGTCCTTGGACAAGTACAAGGCCCGCCTTACAGCGAAGGGGTTTGCCCAAACTCCTCGGGTCGACTACGACGAGATCTTTCCCCCAGTTGGCCTTTTATTCACTAGCCGGGCGCTCTTCAGCCTGGTCGCCCAGCATGGGTGGGAGCTGCATTAAATGGATGTGATCAACGCTTTTCTCCATGGTTTACTAGAGGGCGAGGAGCTCTACAAGGTGCAATCCCCAGGCTTCGACGATGGCACTGGGAGAGTCTGGCGACTGCGTAAGGCCCTCCATGGCCTAAAGTAGTTGCCTCGGTGCTGGAATTAAAAATCAGTAGCACACTCCTTCGTGGCGGGCTCTAGCGTAGCACCGCTGACCCCGCATTATTTGTCAATCCGCGAGGCCAGACTTTTGCCACTGTTCTGGTTTACGTCGACAATCTCTTTATTGCGTCGCCAGACACGGCTGCCATCCAGTGTGTCAAGGACTTGCTGCATGCCGCCTACGAGATGAAGGATCTCGTATCCGCAAGAGCCATCCTGGGCATGGATCTCGAGCATGATCGCTCCCAGGGCGTCCTGCACATCCACGAGGTCGCCTATGTACAAACGCTGTCCACCCGCTTTGTGGAAGACCTAACACTCGTGCCGAGCGCATCCTCAACCATGTCACCCGATGGTAAGGTGAAGTTGAAGAGTCCTGACTCAGCTGTTGTGGGGGAGCCATTTGACGTGACCATGTACGTGCGAGTCATCCGGTCACTGATGTTCCTGGCAATGACGACGCGCCCAGACATCACGTTCGTCGTCAACCTCCTGGCCCAGTTTTCTCAGGAGCCGCATCACCTCCACTACGAGGCCATGATCCGAGTATTGTGCTATGTCATCTCGACTCCTTGGCTAGGTCTCATGTTCCTCTATCAGCAGTCTGTTATTGCGATGGACTACACCGACAGTGACTGGGCCGGCATTCTGGACGGTAAGAGTCGCACAGGTGGGATCTTTCTGATTGGCGGCACAGCAGTGTCCTGGTGCAGTGGCAAGCAGGGGTGCATTGCACGTAGCACTACTAAGGCTGAGTACATTGCTCTTGGCTCAAGTGCATGTGAGAGTGTGTGGTTGCGTCGTCTGTTCTCCGAGTTGCGTCAGTATGTCGTATCCATCACATTGCATTGTGACAATGAGAGTGCAATGGCCATCGCCGACAATGACGGCGTGCATCACACACGCACAAAGCACATCAACGTTGAGCATCACTATGTGCGTTCGTTGTTGCATGACGACAGCATCAACATCGTGTGGGTTGAAACAGCATGACAGTTGGCAGACTTCTTGACCAAGGCACTAAAGCACGACTCGTTCAACAAGGCTGTGAGTTCAGTCGGTGTGCGTCTGTGAGTGACTCTCTTTGTCCCTGCTCGTGTTTTTACTTGGCCTGGGGGAGTTTGTTCGTTGACTGTGTTTCTCCCTGTACATGTGCACTACATCTGTGAGTGATGGGGGAGTGTTGGTTTTTGTGCATCTCTCATTGTACTCTGTTGTGTCCTCCCGGCTTGTGTACATCGGCGTGCAGATGAGTGACGGTGAGACTCGATGCTGCTAGAGCGTCGCTCGATGGAGCCGACGCGCGTTGCGACCCACTCACCGTTCGCTAGAGCCTCCTCCCTCCGGCGATGCGCTCAGCTCTATCAGCAGGCCTCCTCGGCGGTCGGGCCGATGGCGGTCACTGCCACTGCAGATGCTATCTGCATGCACCTAGCGTTGTGGCTGGTTGTGGCATTGTGTCTGCAGCATCATGCGGTGCCTAGGGTCCATGTCTCATGCTGTATGGCCCTGTTTGGCATCGATGACTGTCGTAGGAACAACATGGGTTGGGGCAGCCATAACTCTCTGCTACTATTTTCTAGCTGATTCTGACCGCACTACTGCGTTCGCAGCGTTGGTGTTATTGCATGGTCGAGTCTTCAAGCAAAACGGACGACGCCCGGGCCTTCGGCTGTCTGGCAGGGCTCACTGAGAAAGCCTTGCCTGCCAGAATGTAGGTCTAGTACCATTTTCCGATTGGCTGGTTAGCTGAGTAACAAGTTCTACACTAGTGGGGGGGAGCTAGAACTTGGAGGGGTCGCCCACTGTTGCTCATTCTTCATTCCTAATCAGTCACTTTCAGTTTTTAGCTGCTTTCTGGCGCCAACACTGGCACGCGCATTTCTGAGTAACAAACCCAGAGCTTCCAGACTTAGATTCTAGAGCAGCAGACTGAGGGGACAGCAGACTTAAGCAACGAGCGTGGAAGCTTGCACGCTGCATCAACAACGCTGCTGCCCCAACCTGCCGCCTAGGTTTTGTAGCTTCATGTACTTGTTGGTTTGGTGTCACGTCTCTCACTTGTCTAGTCCTGCAGATGGGTCCATCCGGGCCTCTTCACCTGCGGTCCGGTCTCCGGCTGCTGACGATCCGGCCATCGTGGCTATGGGTCCACTAGCCTCATCAGTTCCCTTAGGCACACCTGATCCCGTGCCGGTGTCAGACCCCTTTGGCACACCTGATCCTGTGTCGGTGTTAGACTCTTCTGGCATACCTGATCTCGTGCCGGTGTCAGACCCCTCTGGCACAATTGATCGCATGTCGGTGTCTGACCCCTCTAGCACACCCGATTTCGTGCCAGTGTCGATCCCCTCTGCCACACCTGATCTCGTACGAGCGTCAGTCCCTTTTGGCATACCTAATCCCATGTCAGTGTCAGTCCCCTCCGTCACACCCACTCCCGTGCATGCATGCATGTCCCCTATGGCTGTGGCTCAGTAGCCTTCCCCGCAGCCTGAGTTGAGCACCTCAGCATCGGGCTACTCCTACGAACCCGGTGGTTGTCTTTGACCATTGGCCTCTAAGGCTTAGCGGACTGCTGACTTAGCGCCCAGGCGCCGACTCGTAGTGTTGAGAGTGGCGAGCCTGGGATGAAGGCCCAAGGCTTGAGTGTCCAGGCAGACTACACTGAGGTGCATCCAGCATGTCCTGTCAACCACAAGTTGGTCTCTCAAGGGTTCTTGGTTGCTTGCGATGCCGCAGCCAACCTTGTCGTGGTGAGACTGAGTCCGGAGGTGTGTGTCTTAGCCACCCGGAGCACTCCCTTGATGACGCCTGATCCAGGTACGGTGAGGGAGGCACTCTCAGCTCACAATACAGACTTGTGGCGTGCTGCTTGTGAGGATGAGCTGAGAGCCATCCGTGAGTACGGTGTCTATGAACTTGTCGACCTCCCGCTTGGGCGGAAGGCTGTACAGACCAAGTGGGTCTTTTGTAAGAAGGTGAAGCCTCATGGTACATTGGATCGCTACAAGACTCGCTTGACGGCCAAGGGGTTTTCGCAGGTTGAGGGAGTAGATTTCACTGACACCTTCGCACCTAGTGGCCGCATCACCACCGCTCGCGCTGCGTTTGGGGTTGTTGTTCTCCAGGATTGGGAGCTGCACCAGATGGACGTGAACGACGCATTCCTCCATGGCACCATAGAGGAGATCTACACGGTCCAGCCACCTGGATTCGAGTTCGGTGACAAGGTCAGGCGCTTGCGTAAGGCCTTGCGCGGCCTGAAACAGTCACCTATGTGCTGGAACTTGGAGATCACCGGCACATTGACACGTGCCGGTTACGTGCAGAGTGACGCTGACCCGTCCTTCTTTCTTAGAAAGATAGTTGAGAGCTTCACCGCCATCCTGGTCTATGTGGACGACCTCCTCATTGCTTCTCTTTCTATGGAGGCCGTGAAGGAGGCCAAAGCTGTTCTCTAGGCTGCCTATAGGATGAAGGACCTTGAACCTGGAGCTGTGTTTCTCGGGATGGAGATCTTGCGTGATCGTCAGCGACGGACACTCTTGTTGCATCAGGCACGTTACGCCCGCATTATGGGGGAGCGGTTTGCTGACCTCCTGGGTGAGTTCCTACAGCCTCCACCCCCATCACACTTGATGGGCAGGATGCTCTGAAGGTGGATGATTCTGCTGACCTGGGGGAGATGGTGGACGTGATTCTGTACTTGCACGTAATTGGCTCTTTGATGTACTTGGCCACTACCACACGACCCGAAATTGCCTTTGCCGTCAACCTCCTTGCACAGTTTTAACAGTGTCCTTGGGCGAGAACCCTTCATGGAGTTGTGCAAGTGGTAAGGTACGTGGTGTCTATTTCGTACCTTGAACTCTGCTTTCGACGGGAGTTTTCGGTGGTAGTCGACGGCTACACAAACAGTGACTGGGCGTGGAGTCCTGATGGGCGCAGTCGGACAGGCTACGTGTTCCTGCTTGGTGACATCGCTGTGTCGTGGCGCACTCGCACGCAGGGTTGCATCACACATAGCTCATCAGAGGCTGAGTATGTTGCTCTTGGGACTGGGGCTGCTAAGTCGATGTAGCTACAACATCTGTTTTGATAGCTACGTCAGTCTGTGCCTTGCATCGTTCTGCGTTGTGACAACCAGGGTGCTCTTGCCATTGCAGAGAGCTCTGTTGTGTTTCATGCACGCACGAAGCACATTGCTGTTGAGCATCACTTCGTGCGTGATCTTGTGGAGCGAGAGGTGATCTCTATCATCTGGGTTGGCACGGACATGCAGCGGGCTGACTTCTTGACCAAGGCACTTGCGCGCAAGAAGTTCATGGTGGCCATTTGTTTAGTTGTGCTACGCCCCTTGCGTGAGAGTGGCTGAGAGTGGGGTGTGTGAGCATGGACTGTTGAGCATCTTGTTGTGCACTTGTGTCAGTTGTGCACGTGTATGGACATGCGTACCATCGGGTCATGGGGGAGTATTGTGATGTGAGTTGTTTATGTCTGTTTGTGCAGGTTGCTGTGATCATTTGACCGTGTCCATGCTCGTGAAGATCCTTGACGCGGGCCCAACTGGCATCGGAGCATCGACAATTGGTGGATCCATCCATCAGCAGCTGCCAGACGGTTGCCACGACGTCCCGGGTGCTCGCTAAGGTGCTCTGCAGTTTTTCTGCAGACGCTAGAGTTTTCTCGGTGGACTGGCTCTCAAGCCCGATTTGCATGTTTTGCATTGTTTGTTTACCAATCGATGCCGGACTTGTGTGTGTGAGTAGTTGTAGCGTCCGGCTCAAGATTCTGTATCTCTAGGTTTTGACGGTGTTTCGTTTGGATGCCTAGTCCCAAGGTGCTTGTAAAGGCGCATCGCGCGCCTCAAGTAGTCAGCTGCAAGCACCATGGGACCTTGATGAAGGGAGTGAAATTCACGTAGTCGGGCCGCCCTCGTGGCATGGGTCTCCACAGTGAAAAGTGTTAAGGCCTGATCCTAGCCCCGATGCGAATCTGCTCCAGTCCCGGTCCCGGTCTCACCTATCAATGGGCGGAAGTTGACCATAGTCTCCCGTGGCATAGCGTAGAGGAGATCGTGCATTGCTCTCGCTACTGTCTGGACCTGGTGAGTGTCGCGGATCTGGTACTCGCTGTGGTAGTAGGGCCAGACACCCTCGAAATCGGCCCACACCTGAAACAAGGTCTCCCAGCAATCGAAGCCCTCGTCGCTATCGTAACGGGGTGGAGGTCTCTCAAAGTCCTTCGGTCGCCGCTTCGTTGGGAGGGCGACCTCAGGCTTGGGAGACGGTGGACGGGGTATGGGGAGCCCACGAGTGAGGGAAATGCCACCAAAAGTGAACGCTGCTGAACGACATGATTGATCCTGACGGCGAGGAGGTGGCGGAGTGAGAGGCTGCGACCCCAGGCGTAACTCACGGATGCGCTTCTCAAGCACACAAAACTTGTGCTCGCGTGAGTCATCATCGATCTCCTCCTCATCCCAGGTGTCAACATGTGATGAGTGGTGTTGAGGCCACGGCGTTGTGTAGGGTGTAGAGTGCTAAGTAGATGGTGTAGCTCCAATAGATCCTCCAAGTGCTGTGAGGCCCGCGAACGACTCCATAGTAACTCAGTGATCTCCGCAACGCGTCGGACTGCCGCTGTTGCTGTCGGCAAATCTTGTCCTACGACCGACAAAGCTTGTCGATCGCAAGGGCATGCGACCACGGACTCATCACACCCAAAGAGGAGGAAGAGGAGGGGTGAACTAGCCCTTTGCCCTTGTCATGGACCGGCGCCATCGCAATTCTCAGTATGGGGCCAAATGTGAAAAAATGCTCCAATCAAGAAACAGACATCATTTCTCAAACGTTTGAAACATTCAGAAGAAAGGATGTTTGGACCCCTAAATTGCTGATGTCAGCACAGACGATGATGACGTCAACGTTTTTTTATGCTAGTGAAAAAAGTAAGCGTTTTTGCGCTGGCGTATTTTACGCAAGTGAATTCTTTTGTTTTGGTTTCTTTAGGTCATGCAAACTCCACGTGACCATTGGGGATGACCTCGTCGGCCCTTGCTCGCGGTTGCGTAGGGGCTACGCAGGCCTGCGCAGTGCCAGGCATGCTTGCGCAGTGCTATGGAGTTTCTGCACAGCTGCGCAGCACTGCTGAGCAGCACTTGTGCCGCGCAAGCCCGCCGTTGCTGCTACGGCGGGTCTATTGGTGTTGCGTCCGCCGCAACTGCTGCTACGGTGCTATAGCCGTGGTCGCTGCTGCAATGCTTCTACTACGGCTGTTGCTGCTAGCGACTGCTGATGCCGTTGCAGCTGAAAGCTGTTGTCGCCGTTGCGCGCTGCCACTACTTGCAGCCGACGTCGCAAGCTGCTGCTGTGAGTTGCCACTCCCTTTTTTTGGTGTACATGCTGGTAGCTAGACACGGCTGCTGCTACAACCAAGTACTATAGCTGCCGACTGGCATGGCTACTGGATCTTATCATTGCGGGAGCTCCTCTTCCTATGGTGGTGGTGATTGCGTGGTGACATCGCTGTTGCTAACGTCGGCTGCGACGGGTCCCTGGATGTGGCGGCGGCGATGACTCTGACTGCTGCTACCGGTGTTGTGTCTCTGTAGTGCATCTCAGCGAGAGGGGTCTTGCGGCTCTGATACCACGAGAAATTGCTAAGTAGCTCCTAACCTTGCTGGTGGTGATGTGGCAACACTGTCCAGTAAGCTGGTGCACTAACAAGCAAGCACATACAAGAAACAACAAGGATTAGGCTACGGAGATGCGCAAAGTCTCGTAAGCTCCAATAGCTTAGTAATGCAGAGAGAAATGACAACTGAAGCACAAATACTTGCCGCGGCACACGGCGGGTGACGCACACGGTAGTGTTAGTTTGTCCTACAACCGGCTCAAAACCACATTTTTGGCCGCAACTCTGCGCACAGGCATACAAACGCAACACCGTCTGAACCTAGAGATGCAAAATCTTGAGCCGGACTCTACGACTGGTCACATGCACAAGTCCGGCATCGATCGGTGGATAGACAATGCAAAACATGCAAATCGGGCTGGAGAGCCAATCCACCGAGAAAAGTCTAGCGTCTGCTGAAAAACTATAGAGCACCCAAGCAAGCACTCGGCACATTGTGGCAGTTGTCTGGCAGCCGCTGGTCGATGGAGCCACCAACCGTTGGTGCTTCGGGGCGAGCTAGGCCCGTATCAGGGATCTGCACGAGCATGGACACGGCCGAGTGGTCACAGTAAGCTGTACAAACAGACGGAAACAACTCACATCACAACAACTTGTACTCTGTTGTCTCCTCCCGGCTTGTGTACATTGGCATGCAGACGACTGACAGCGAGAGGCGATGCTGATGGATTGTCGCCTGGTGGAGCTGAAGCACGCTAAGGCCTACACACACTTTACTGGAGCCTCCTCCCTCCTTTGTGCTTAGCTCCATCGGCAGACCTCCTTGGCAGTCGTGCCGCTGACAGGCATTGTGACTGCATTTACTATCTGTGCATGTCCAGTACCGCGTTTGACTGAGTTGTGTTCACCATGTTATGTCATGCGTAGGGTCAAAGTGTCATGTTTTTCTGACACTGTTGGTACCGGGGGTTAGCGTAGACACTACCTAGGTTTAGGCAGCCAGAACTCCTCACGGTTGTTTTTCTAGCTGATTCTGACCGCACGGCTGCGTTTGCAGCATGTGCACTATGGTATGGTCAAGTTTTCAGGAAAAACAGACGATGCCCGGGTTTTGAGCTGCCGGCCGTCGGGCACGGATCACCAAGAAAACCTTGCGTGCTAGGAAAAAGGTCTATTTTCTGATTAGCTGGTTAGCTGAGTAACAAGCTCTGTAGAGCTGGGGGTGAGCTAGAACTGGGAGAGGTCGTCCATTGTTGCTCATTCTTGATAACCAATCAGTCACTTCCAGTTTTCAGCAGCTTTCTGGCGCTAACACTGGCGCACACGTTTCAGAGTAACAAATCCAAAGCACTCGGACTAGGACTCTAGAGCGGCAGACTGAGGGGGCAGCAAACTAAGCAATGAGCGTGGAAGCTTACGCACTGCATCAACAATGCCACTGCCTAAACTTGCACTCTAGCATAGTTTCAAGCTTAGTATTAGAGCCAGAGCGTAACAGCAGGAGCAGACGACTGGTGTACAGGTGACTGGCTATGGCGGCGGACCCCCATACGCGCCAGTATAGGGAAAATGCTGCCGGATGTTTTCCCACACTATTGACCCACCCGATTGCGGCGTCAGACTTTTTCCCACGGCCATTGGGCCAAGGGAAATGGTGCCGGATTCTTCCGGTAGCACTGACCCCCACACGTGACGCAAGGAGGTGAGCAGCAGGCTGCGTCAGACACCTACAATCAAGGATGGACATGGTGACGTCATCCAGGTGCAGTGACTGATAGCAACAGCAAGCAGCAGCAGTATCCTATAGTAGCAGCAGCAACAGCCTACAGCAGGAGCAGCAGCTTGCAGTTGTGGGGAGTAGTGGCAACAGCAACCAAGAGCAGCTGTGTGTAGCAGCAGCAGCCTACAGGAATAGAAGCTCACAGGAGGAGCAGCCTGCAGCCACAGGCAGCAGCAGCAACTCGCAACAACAACAGCGGCAGCCTGCATCTAGTAGCAGCAGCTCGCAAAAGCAGCAACGACAGCCCGCATCAGTAGCAGTATCAACAGTAGCGAGTAGCAGTAGTAGCGAGGAGCAACAACAGCGAGCAGTAGTAGTAGCCGGCTGTAGTAGAAGCAATTGTGAGCAGCTGCAGCAGCTATAAGAAACCGGCTATAGCAGCCCCGACAGCATCACTAGTAATAGCAATAGCATCAGCCGCAAGAGCAGCAGCAGAAATAGCAGCAACAACAGGATCAACAACAGTAGTAGTAGCTGCAACAGCAACAGTAGTAACACTTACTCCATACGTGCTCTGTCGTTGGTCATGCTGTCTCAACAGATCCGCTCGCCGCCTTGCGCCAGCAGCTCGCAACGCTGACACAATAGGTAGCGGCACTACAGCTGCCACCATCATCGCCACAATAGCAGCCATAGTAGGAACATCAGCAGCTGCCGTTGTAGCAGCATCAGCAGCCGCTACAACAGCTGTAGCAACGTCAGCAAGCACCGCTTGTTCCATCCAGGTACGCGAGCCCTACGGTCTCCTATGCCACGAAGTTCCTGGCACAGCAATATACCCAACGCCAAGAGCAGATGGTGACGTCATTCCTAGGCCCCACTCTAGTTGCCGGTCGCAGGCCAAAGGACTTGAAAACCTCTCCACCGCCGCTTTAGGCTGGCGACCAGTCTCGGAGCTGGGAGTTCAGCTTCCGATTGTGGGCACAGGGCGAGGGCTTGTGGCCCTACTATGTCCTGCCCTTCGGCTCCACCCAGGCCAACCAGGTCTATGACGCTGGTCGCACACTAGTGCCCTCTTCCGTGTGGCCCCTCCAGCCACACGCCTCGCCCTTGAGCCCTTCCTTGATGACCTCACCACTGGCGCACACCGTGACCCAACAGCAGCCTGGCACATACTCACGCACCCTCATCGCCTTTCCAGTGACTCTGAGACCAACTGCCTGCTCCGGGAGTTCAACTCCCTCCGCATGGGGGAGACCAAGACGGTCACTTCCTAAAGGCAGTGCGTAGAGGACCTCCTGCATTGCCTTGGAGATGCCGCGCCACCCCCTCTCTCCATGCTCCTGACCATCAAGCGCGGCACCACCGACCCCTTCTCCGACGTCTTCGTCCACTACGCCTAGGATGTCCCCGCCGCGATGCTTGCACAAGGCACCCTCATGCCCGGGGCGTACGAGCTCTTCCTTCGCATCAAGGAAGATCGTCAAGAGTGACATACCCATCGGACAGAGTTCCTAGCCTCTCCTTTTGTCGCCTTAGTGACTGTTGTGGCTCCAGCAGCGGCAACGTCTTCCAGCGCCTACTCGGCAAGCAAGAAGAAGAAGCGGGGCAAGAAGAGCAAGGGTCCTCAGCAGGAGACTCAGGGATCGGGCAACACAAGTCTCGTCTACCACAACTGTGGCTAGTCAGGACACAGGTGGTACACGTGTCTGCTCCCGACCAACGAGGCTCTTGTCATCGCTACCATCCATCGCCAACGCGAGCGCCGACTTGCCACCGCTACTGTGACCGTCACTACTCCTGCCACATCAGTGCCGCTTGGGACGGGCCCATCGTAGCCTCCTCCGCAGTCGTCCGTGCCCGCTCCTCCATCCCCGGCACCTTCCTTCCCCCTCTTGGACTCCAATGCTATCACACTATAGTCGGTCTACTCCGTCGGAACCTCTGCCTGCAAGCGCCAGCTGGAGCAGGTCATCGCACTTTAGGTCGGCCTTTCTCACCCTCCTCCCCAGGGAAGTGCGAGTTGCGTAGTCGCTAGTTCCTTGTCACCCTACATGAAAGAGTCGGTGCTACGATCATGTCTTGTATCTTTGTCCGTCCCATCCTCTGCCATGCCTTGCCTTCTTGCTCCTCTTCCTGACGATGTCGCCTGGCTAGATGACTGGCACTCCCGGTTCGCACCTCTGTCCACTTCGTCAGCGTCGCTGGCCCACTGGCATGTGAATGTCAGCAACCTAGCCACACCGGTCCAGGATCCGTTAGAGACCTGGATCATCAACTCTTAGGCCAGGCATCACATGACGGCCTCGCACGAGGCTTTCAGTGTTCTTGGTCCCGTCACCGATGTCACCGGGGTTCGGACAGGTTCTGGTCAGGTGTTACCCGTTCATGGTGTTGGCGTCGTTTGTTTTCGTGGTCCTACTAGTGATGTCTTCTTGTTTGATGTTCTCTTCATCTTTGGCCTTGAGCTCAGCTTCTATCCGTCACCGCCCTTGATCGCATGAGCATGGAAGTTCTACATTCGCGTGGTGTGGGCACTGTGTCGTTACGTCCATCGAGTCGTGTCGTTTTGCATGCCACCACCCGTGGTAACTTGTGGCACGTATCGCGCGTGTCTGCCTCTACCTCTATCCCCTCCTCGTCAGCCGATACTGGCCACGTGTTTGTTACTAGCACTCTGTCCCTGTAGCACAGACATCTCCTGCGTGGCCGCCTGTATCATGTCCACTTTGCTGCAATTAATAGCATGCTTCACACGCAGTCTGCCAAGGGCCTTGACCCAGCCTGCTTTCCTCTGTTGTGTCCCACCGAGTGCATTGATTGCGCTCAAGGCAAGATGCACCGTTCCACCTACCCCCTCTTTGCCTCTCGAGCGTCCGCCCCGCTCGACCTGGTCCATTTGATGTCCTGGGTCCCCTCCCGACAGAGTCAGTCGGCCAGCACGGTCGTTACGTACTGACACTTACGGTTGACTATTCTCGCTATCGTTGGGTCTGCCTTCGGCAGAAGAGCAACGTTGCTCCCACCATTCGGGACTGGCTTGTCCGTGCTGAACGCGAGTGTGGTTGCCCTTGCCGCCACTTCCGAGTGATTGCGGTGGTGAGTTTCTGGAGGAGACCACAATCTTCCTGGCATCCCATGGTGTCCATCATGAGACATTGACACTTTACATGCCAACCCAGAATGGCGTCTCTGAGCGATGGAAATGCACCATGGCTGACATTGTCCGCACCATGCGGGTAGAATCGGACATCTCTGACGGCTTCTACTTCGATTCCATGACCTACATGACGTGGGTATGGAACCGGATTCCCCACTGACCCATTCCTCATCAGTCCACCCCATACCAGTATTGTTGTGGCGAACGCGCCGACCTGCGTCCGACACTGGTCTATGGCTACGTCGCCATTGTGTGGCTGCCTGCCCCACACCAAGGTGGAAAGCTTGAGCCTCGTGGTCGTCCGTGCACCTTCCTTAGTGTCTCCCGTCATTCAAAGGCATGTCGTCTCTGGGATGCCACCCGACAGTTCATCGTCCTGTCCTGCGATGCCCTCTTCTTTGAGGACCTATTTCCCCACGACCTCGTCCGCTCCGGTGCATTGATGTTCCTTCTGTCGCGTGGGGGAGTGGTGGGTCCGTCCTCCGTCCAATCGCATCTCGGGGTTCCATCGTTTGCGCCCGTAGGTCCGTCTTTGCCGTCTCCCCCATCTGTGTCCAACATCCCCTCAGAGCCGGTTGCCACGTCCATGTCCGCCAGCCCCTCAGGGCTAGTTGCCCCATCCGTGTCCGACAGCCCCTCAAGGCCAGCTGCCTCGTCTGTGTCTGCCAACCCTTCAGGGCCAGTTACCTCGTTCGTGTCCGACAGCCCCTGAGGGCCAGCCGCCCCGTCCGTGTCTACCAGCCCCTCAGGATTGGCTACCCCGTCCGTGTATTTAGCCCCTCAGGGCGGTCTGCCTCGTCCGTACCTACCAGCCCCTCAGGGCCGGCTGTCCCGTCCGTGTATGCTAGCCCCTCAGGGCCGGCTGAATTGTCTGCGTCCAATAGCCCCTCAGGGCTGGCTGCCACGTCCGTGTCCGCAAGCCCCTCAAGGCCGGTTGCCTCGTCCGCGTCCGACATTCCCTCAGGGTTGGCCGCCCTGTTTGTGTCTGCCAGCCCCTCCGGGCCGGCTGCCTCATTCGTATCAGTGCGTTACACACGTGGTCCGGGCGGAAGCCTCATACCCAGGCCGACAGTGAGCACTCAGGCTGCCTCCTCACGTCCTCTCACTCCACGATCCCCTGTCATCCCATGAGGTTCCTTACCTCATGTCAGATCCACTCCCACGGTCGTGAGTGGGGACCCCGGCACCAAGGAACTCGGTTTGGCCACAATGTGTGTCATCCTTGATCTACATCCAGGATCAGCTGTGCGTTATGCCTTGATCCATCAGGAGCACCGGTATGCCGTTGCGGCCACACTCACGTGGATGCCACCAGGGTCGTGGGACGCGCATGCCTTCACTCTCCGCCCCACGGAGCGGCCAGAGGACTCAGCCACCCTACTTGAGGCTTAGGCGTCTCACAAGGCCGCTCACTAGAAGGCTGCATGCGCCGACGAGCTTGCCGCCATTTGGCAACATCACATCTATGAGCTCGTCAACCTCCCCCCAGGGTGTTAGGCCATCGGCGCCAAGTGGGTTTTCCGGTGAAAGTGGAAGCCAGACGGGTCACTGGACACGTACATGGCCCGTCTCACAACCAAGGGGTTTACTCAGGTCCCTAGGATTGACTATGACCAGATCTTTACCCCGGTCGGTCGGTTCTCCACCAGCCGGGCGTTGTTCAGCCTAGTTACCCAACACGGGTGGGAACAACATCAGATGGATGTAAGCAACGCCTTCCTCCATGGCTCACTGGAGGGCGAGGAGTTCTACATGGCGCAGCCTCCAGGCTTCGACGACGGCTCCAGCAAGGTCTGGAAGCTGCAAAAGGCCCTTTATGGCTTGAAGCAATCACCGCGCTGCCGTAACCAGGAGATCAGCCGTACGCTTCTTTGCGACAGCCTTTTCTGTAGCTCTACGGACCTCGAGCTATTCATCAACCCGCGAGGTCAGACTCTCAACGCCGTCCTGGTCTATGTTGACGATCTGCTCATTGCATTGTGAATGCAGTCGCCATTCAGCTTGTCAAGGACTTTCTACACGCTGCCTACCAAATGATGGACCTCGGGCCAACACGAGTCTTTATGGTCATGGAGCTTGATTATGATCCCTCCGCGGACATCCTGCATGTCCATGAGGCCGCCTACATCCAGACCCTGTCCGGACGGTTCGCTGAGGACCTAACACTCGTGCCAAGAGCATCCTAATCCATGTCGTACAATGGTCAGGCAATGCTCAAGAGTTTTGATCCAGCCGTGGTGGGGGAGCCAATAGACGTGACCACATATTTGTGCATCATCGAGTCATTGATGTTCCTGGAGATGACGAGCGTCCAGAAATTGCGTAAACCGTCAACGTCCTCGCACAGTTGTCTCAAGACCCGTGTCACCTCCACTTTGAAGGCGTGATCCGAGTGTTGCGCTACGTTGTTTCTACCCCTTGGCGAGGCCTCATGTAACGTCAACAGCCGTCCGTTGTGGCGATGGGATACATCGACAGTGACTGAGCCTGCAGTTCAGACGGTAGGATTCGTACTGGTTGGATCTTCCTTGTTGGCGGAACGGCTGTATCCTGGTGCAGCGGCAAGCAAGGCTGCATTGCGCGTAGCACTGCTGAGGCTGAATATGTGGCCCTTGGTTCTGGTGCGTGTGAGAGTGTGTTGCTGCGCTCCCTGTTTTCCGAGTTGTGTCAGTCAGTCCCGTCCATCACGGTGCACTATGACAATGAAAGTGCTATTGCCATTGCTGACAATGATGGAGTGAACCACACTCGCACGGATCACATCAATGGGGAGTGTCACTATGTGCGTTCGTTGTTGCATGATGGCAGCATCAACATTTTGTGGGTTGAGACAGTACGGCAGTTGGCTGATTTCGTGACCAAGGCACTGAAGCGTGACACGTTCAAGAAGGTTGTGAGCGCATTTGGTGTGGGTCCGTGAGGTTCTCTCTCTCCCTGTCCTCTTGGTCTCTATGCTCTCTGCCCGTCCATGTGCACTGCGCCTGTGAGTCATGGGGGAGTGTTGGTTTTATCTCACTTCTCTCACTTGTAATCTGTTGAGTTCTCCCGGCTTGTGTGCATCGGCGTACAGATGACTGACAGCGAGACGCGACGTTGATGGAGTGTCGCCTGGTGGAGCCGAAGCACATTGAGGCCTAAACACAGTTTGCTAGAGCCTCCTCCCTCCTTCGTGCTCAGGTCCATCGGCCGTCCTCGGCAGTCATGCCGCCGACAGGCACTGTCACTGCATTTGCTGTCCGCGCATGTCCAGCACCACGTTTGACTGCGTTGCTGCGTTCACTGTGCTATGTCATGCCTAGGGTCCATGTCTCATGATTTTGTGACACTGTTGGTACCGGGGGTTAGTGTAGACAGTGCCTGGGTTGAGGCAGCCATAACCCCTCACTCCTATTTTTCTAGCTGATTCTGACTGCACGACTGCGTTTGTAGCATGCGTATTATGGTATGGTCCAGTTTCCAGGAAAAACGGACGACACTCGGATTTTGGGCTGTCGGCCGTCTGGCAAGGCTCATCGAGAAAACCTTGCCTGCCAAAGAAAAAGGTATGTTTTCTGATTGGCTGGTAAGCTCAGTAACAAGCTCTACAGAACTGGGGGGAGCTGGAAACTGGGAGGGGTCTTCCATTATTTCTCATTCTTGATTACTAATCAGTCACTTCCAGTTTTCAGCTGCTTTTTGGCGCTAACACTGGTGCGCACGTTTCTGAGTAGCAAATCCAGAGCACTCATACTAAGACTCTAGAGCGGCAGACTGAGGGGGCAGCAAACTATGCAACGAGCATGGAAGCACGCACGCTGCATCAACAATGCCACTATCCCAACCTGTACTTTAGTGCAGTTTCAAGCTGTACCTGCTTCTCGACCACAGAGAGAGTTCATAACTCATAAGAGACAATAAGCTGTAAATCTCTATGGGGTCTTTTGGAGCACTGTGTAGCGGGAGGGCCGGTTCGGCCCTCCCTCCTCGCTGAAGCGAGGGGTGGTTGTGCACCACCCCTTGCGTCAGCGAGGGCTGGCCGGCGGCCAGCACATTGCTGGCCGCCGGCCAGCTCGCTGCCGGCCGGCTGGATGGCCAGCGGCCGGCCAAGTGATCGGCCGGCCACCGGCTGGCCAGCCGCCAGCCGCCGATCGCGGCCTCAGCCCGATCGGTGGCTGAGAGGCCACAAGGGCCTCGAGGGCAAGGCCTCGTGGCCTCGTGCCCTCGCCCCCCCTCGCCCTCCTTGCAAAACAAGCAAGCGAGGACGAGGGATAAGGGGAGCAAGGGTGAGGTCGAGAGAGAGCTGGCGCAAAAATGCCAGTGTCCCTCGCACGCGACGATTTCGCGCCAGAACGACAAAACGTAAATCGAAGTTTGTTCTTGACGAACTTCGACATAAAATAAATGGAATAACTCGTGCAAACACATGAGTTTGAGGTAAAAACCCCGGTTTGGGTCCCAGAACCAGGGGTTTGGTTAGAAACGGATATGGGCCTACGGAGACTCAAAATATTCGAGTCTCCTTGTTCTGGGTCATTGATGACGATTGCCCCTCAGTCTTGCGAAGGGGGTAAACCCCTAACGCGGACTGAGAACGCCATTCTGCCATCTCCGACGACGACTTTAGAGCAGGAGCTGGAGACTCGACATGTTACAGTGGTTCTCAGAGCCAGACGACCCTCGCGACTAAGGGTTTGACGGAAACGGTGGCTACGTCACATATAAAACGCCGCCGGTAGCTGCAAGCAGCAGCAGAAACGCCAGAAGGGACTACGGCATCTACAATCCATGGATTGAAGCGCCGTAAAGTACGTTAGAGAGCTTGAAAAAAGCTCTACTTGGTGAAGACTCTTCTTTCTAGCCTCTTTTCACTTCCAGAGGGCTAGAAGGATTTTTGTGAGACGGGGTGGGGAGTTCCCACCCTAAAAAACGACAAAATCCTCCCCATTGTCAAGGCTCCTTCAAAATCCCTTCATAAAAAAATTGGGACAGCACCCCTGCCCAAGTTTAGGGATTCTCACGGCCTGAGAGCACCCTACAAAGGAGGGTTACACCTTGAAGATTTTTGGCGGCTCGCCAATGCCGCCGGCTCAAGGGAGACGTCGCCCAAGAACGCGAGAGGCATCAAGGAGCGTGAAGAGAAGACCAAGGAAGACAAGAAGACAAGAGGAAGACAAGAATGAGAAGAAAGAGTGGAAGGCTTGGTAGGAAATTGTTAGAATTCTCCTTAGCACTCTTTGCTCTTGTTTGGTGAGCGGCACTCACATTTCTCCACATTCCATTGTCTTGTAAATTTCTGTTTTCCTAGGTACTAGTCCTTGCCAATCGCCGTGAGTCACGGCTTAGGGAGACTAGTTTCTAAACCCACGACCTTGTGCCGACGTGGCGGCCTATGAAAATAGAAGTTTAAATTGATATTGTCTCACCGATCATGAGAGCTAGATTGCAGGAGGCGATTCCTCCTTTAAGTTGTCGGGTGATCCTCACAACGACCTTCACGTGCTAGTTGCACGAACGACGAGATGGCAAGTGCCGGACCGTCCAAGACAAACAAGGGCAAGGTTGTGATGGCCTCACCACGAGCTCTTGGCAGACTCTAAATTCTGGGAGCCGCCACCGCGAGCACGGTTGCCAACCCAAAGGCAACCGTACCGCCAAGGGCAACCGTACCGCCGAAGGCAACCGACGCCAACCTCGTCAATACCGAGCAGTGTGCGGAGGCCAAAAAGGTGGTTGACGAGCACGTCGACGCGCACGTGGGCAACCCCAACACGACGGACGACAAAATGGAGGAGGATCTCACAGTGGAATACACCGACAAAGAGCACGACGTCGACGATGGCGAAGGCGATGAGGATCGCGACCATCGCCATCATTGTGTGACAAACTCAAGCCGATCGCTCAAGAAGGGCAAGACGCCCGCCGCATCGCCTGAAGCAACCAACGGCAGCAAGACTGCCGAGAGCAGCAAGGGCGTTGAAGGCAGCCACGCAGGAAGTTCTTACGAGAACGAGCCGGACGACGTCGTCGCGAAGGCAATTTGCGATGACCGTCATAGACTTGCGGAGTTTGCTGCCGAGGCCGTAGGCCGTAGGCCAACTCAAGATCACCAGCGATGGTGGAGATTCGACACCACTCGGAGGAATGGGGGCGGACCCTCCGTCCTACGATGCGGCCGCAATGGGGCAAGGCAGTTCCCACTCGAGCGTCGTCGCCGAAGATAGTCTCCTCTGAAAGGTGGGACTCCTTGGAGGCGTGTACACGAACCGTACCCTCTTGCAGTGGGTAAGGGTGCATGGACAACGCGAGGCCCTGGAGGCTTTCGCCGATGCTCTGACGACATCAAAGCTCAAGTTTGCGTTCGCAAACCTGCTAGCCCGCGTTGGGCAGAGCATCACGGACCTTGACCGTGATCGCCAGATGCAGCGCCTGGCCGCCCATGAGGCAAGGCGCCAATGCAACGACCTCAACAAGGCGTTGCAAAGCGAGACCTAGGTGCGGATGCAGCAGCAAGCGCAGCGTGCCGTAGCTGTGGATGCCACTACCGGTGGCAGCGACGACTTGCCTACCTGGACGACTTCGGGGTCGGTCATGAACACGTCCTTCCTCCATAGTGTGGAGATCTGCCGGAAGAGCATGAAGCTGACCGACTGGCTGAACCGCATGGAGCATATCCTACGTGTCCACAAGGCTCCACTCAGCCAGTGGGGCGACCTTGCCACGACGCGGCTTGAAGACAAACTCTTCAAGTATGTGGTCAAGGAGTGGACTGCGCAGCAGCCGCACCTTGAGTGGCAGCCCATGCCGTGGGAGGCCTTCTGCGCAATTATGCGAAAGAAGTGCACCCAACGTGAGGAGGCGTAGCGCGCCTTCCACAAGATCAAGGACTTCAGGCAGCTGGGCAGCCCGCTTGAATCCTACTTGAGCGAGTTCGCCGCACTCGTGGAAGAAGCCAAAAGCTTCACCGAGGGCGATGGGACTCAGACCTTCAAGTACCCAGAGTGCATGCTGCTGGAGTACTTGCGTGATGGTCTCGCGAGCGAGAAGTTGAAGGACAAGACCACCACAATAAGCCACTTGCCAAGCTTGGACAAGGTGGAGGGCGTTGCGCGACTACATGAGCGAAGTGTATTCGGCGAACCCGAAGCACTACTCTGATGCACGGCCGAACGCACGTGCACAGCAAGGCTGCGACATGCGCATGGACGTTGCAGGGGCTGGTGGGTCAGCTGGACAATGAGGCGGGACCAAGGGCGAACAGCCTACAAACCCTCCAGCCAAGAAGGCTGGTGGATACAAGGGCCCCAACAACAAGCGCAACCACGAGAATGACGAGCTGCAGGCGGCGCGTGAGCGTCGCAACACATCCTTTCGCGAAGGACTGTGCCACAACTACATGCAGCCAGGCCACTTTAAGGCTCAGTGCCCTCAGGGTGCTGGGGGTGGACAAGAGGCCGCGGCGTTAGCTGCAGCAGTAGCACCTCATGGGGATGGTGCAACAGGAGGCCGCGGACAGGGCCGTGGAATGGGTCGCGGTCGCAGCAATGGGCCCAGCTGTGGTAACGGACAGGGCCGTGGGACGGGTTTTCCCCACCCCTGAGTGATGTCTGTGGGGACCACTCAGGGGTAAAACTGGATCACGAGTGTGGGTTCATGTTTTCAGATGAGAATGTTAAACAATTTGAGTTTTTGACGAGTTCAAATTTCTCTGTTGTCTTTTCTCCTCTTGTTGAACCGCATTCTACACTTGCTGACGGACATTGCACACAAACCTTGCATCTCCGGACGAGATGCATGATTGTATATGCTTAGTGGTGGCGACACCGACCACTGTGCAAGAGTTGTGTGACACAGTGATTGAAGCAAACGCCCTCAAAGCAATGAATTCAATCACGTTTTCAGTACCCTTGGTCGACGATTTTGACCCAGTCAAATTTAAAGGCTGGAAGGTGCTAGCCAAATTCACACGTGCCCACAAGATGTGGACTCGCGTGGGTGAATCGTGGGAGTTGCCATGCCCGTCATACAGATTCCGTGTTTATCACAAATTTGGCTTGCCGTTATCGAGTCTGTTCACTCGGAAGAGTGGGGGAAATATGACAATGCAGTTCAAAGGACACCTAGCTGGTGCTCCTGTTAACGTACTTGCTGATACTGGAGGGGACAACTCTTTTGTTAGCCTTGGCTTTACCCGACAGGTTGGCTTGAGGTAGGAGCCATTGAATGGCGGAGTTGTTGTCGGTGACAACCGTACGGTACCCGTGATCGGCACTTGTAAAGCAAAATTTTGTATTCAAGGGTACACACAGAGTGTCACGTTGAAGGTACTCAATCTTCTTGACCCATTTGATGTGGTGCTAGGCGACCCCTAGCTCTGTGACAACAAGGCACTAATGTGCTTTGAATCAAAGTATTTGATCCCTTGAAAAGGACAACGCCGCTTTACGTCGATTCTGAGTACGGATTTATCACCGACCCGACTCAAAGTCCATCCCAGCTTGTCTACAATGCAGGTCAAGAGACGTATTCGACAAGGTTGTCGATACTTCTTGGCTGAGCTGCAGAAAATTGAGGACGACGTGAGAGAAGACACGCCAGAAGAGATCAGATCTCTATTAGCGAAGTTCTTGGATGTATTCCAAGACCCACCGGCTGGGCTTCCACCAGAAAGACACATGGGCACACGATTCTGCTACAACCGAAGGTAACTCTTCCGTTCAGACCTATGTATCGCCCTGGTCCAGCAGAAAGGCGAGAGGCCGAACGCCAAATCAAAGAGTACCTTGCAAAGGGGTGGATCGAGCCCAGTAGCTTGCCGTACGGTGCGCCGATCCTTTTTGTGAACAAAAAGGACAGTGGTTTACACATGTGCGTGGATTACCGGGCGTTGAACAAGCTGACGGTAAAAAAATGATTCCCCTTACCTTAGATTGATGACCTTTTTGACCAACTCCAAGGCGCAAAGGTATTTTCACCCTTGGATTTGTCTCAAGGGTACCATCAAATCCGCATCACGGAAGATGATGTGCCCAAAACCGCGTTTTGAACGCACATGGGACACTATCAGTTCTGAGTGTTATGCTTCGGGCTTACGAATGCCCCAGCAACCTTCCAAGGAGAAATGAACCGAATGTTCGCCAAGCAACTCGGACATTTTGTCTTGGTTTACCTGGAAGACATCCTAGTTTTCTTCAAATCAATGGAAGAGCACATAGAACATGTGGGCAAAGTTCTCCCAATCCTTCGGGAACAATAGTTCTATGCGAAAGTGAGCAAGTGCAAGTTTGCACAAGATGAACTCGAAAACCTTGGACACATCGTCGGCAAGGATGGCATCCGTGTCGACCCACAAAAGGTCCAAGCCGTTGTGGACTGGCCACGTCCCGAGAATGTTGGACAGATACGGTCTTTCCTCGGTCTTGCAAACTACTTTTGACGGTTTATGCAAGGGTATTCGACCCTGGTAGCACCGCTAACCAGGCTCACGCAAAAAGACGTGCGTTGGGAATGGACACCTGATTGCAAGAACGCTTTTCTCAAGGTCAAAGAGCTCCTATCCACGGCGCCCGTCCTAGCCCTTCCGGATCCATCGCAACCGTGGGATGTTTGATGTGATGCGTCGGTAGTAGGACTTGGAGCTGTCCTAATGCAGAACGGTCACCCAGTTGTGTATGAGAGGCGGAAGCTCATTCCCGCGGAAACGCGGTACAGGACTGGGGATCAAGAGCTCCTTGCGGTAGTACATGCTTTCAAGATGTGGCGTTGCTACCTCAAGGGTGCTGAAGGGAGTGTGACGGTCGTGACCAACCATAGTCCATTGGTGTTTTTCCAAACACAACCGAACCTGTCAAGACGACAGGCGCGTTGGAGCGAATACTTGAGTCGATTCTCGTTCACATGGGAATATCGGCTAGGACGCATCAATGTGGCCGATCCACTAAGCTGACAGCCTGTGGAAATTAAAGCAACCACCGAGGTCAGTGGGTGTTTTATGGCCATTGCAACAGCAAAAGTACAACCACCAGATCCCCCTGCACCTCTGCGGCAACCACCGCGACAGATTATCCATTACAACGGTTTTGTAATTAGGATCCGGATGGAATACTGTGTGGATTCTTGGTTTCAAGACTCTCAAAATCTGGACAAGTACGGCTTGGTGGAGGCCGCAGGAATCTTCTGGCATGGAGAACAAGTTGTTGTGCCAAACTCGGGAGACCTTTGAGCAAAGGTTATCTCCCAGTTCCACGACCCACCGGTCGCAGGTCATGTGGGACCCCAAAAGAGGGGACAGGCACTCTCGGACCACTATTGGTGGCCAGTGTGGAGTGTTGATGTCCGTACGTATTGCATCACATGCGACCCATGTCTTCGGAATAAGGCTAGTAACAAGAAGCCTGCTCGACTCCTGCAACAGCTTCCCATTCCTGGGACTCCATGGGAGTACGTCAGCATGGACTTCATTACTGGTCATCCGGACATGGCCCGTGGCCATGATGCAATACTAGTGGTTGTGGATCTTTTGACGAAGATGACACACTTCACTCGTACAACCACTGACGTGAATGCAGAGGAGACCGCTCGTCTCTTCTTTGAGGGTGTCGTAAAGTACCACGGCTTGCCATTGCGCATTATCTCCGACCAGGATAAAAAATTTGCTAGTAAGTTCTGGCAAAAGATGCACGAATACTTTGGCAGTGAGTCGCAAATATCGAAAGCATTTCACCCTAAACTGACGGACAAATAGAGCGCATGAATCGCACTCTGGAGTAGATGCTCTGTATGTACGTGGACCCTGCCATGCATGATTGGGACAAATCCCTAGCACCGGCAGAGTTAGTAGTGAACAACTCGGTGAACGAGTCCACACAGTTCACACCGTTTGTGTTGAACAGTGATCGGCATCTATTGGTATCCTCTTCATTGGTGAAGAGTGGGAGTATAGGAGGGCAGGTTCCTTCCGCTCAAGCCTTTGCCAAGCGCATAGACTCCTTCTTACAGGAGGCGAAGGGTCACCTTCAAGCAGCTCGGCAGCGACAAAAGGCATGTGCCGAAATGTCGCCGGGAGGTCTCATTTGACATTGGTGAAAAAGTACTGCTTAGCACTAAAAACCTTTGGCTGAAGTCGCCACGGGCAAGAAAACTTCTACCGAAGTGGATTGGGCCGTTTCCCATTGTGGCACGCATCGGGCTAGTGGCATACCGATTGCTACTTCCGCCGAGTATGAAGATACATGACGTGTTTCATGTGAGCCTGCTAGCTCCATACACGGCAGAAGGAACCGTTCAGCCACCGCCAGCGGTCCTTACTGCCGACGGCCAATACGAGGTCCTTCGCCTACTCCAGAACCGAGAGCGTACTCTTCGGTTGCGCGTTGTCAGGGAGTACCTCGTTCAGTGGGCTGGTTGTGGACCTGAACATAATTCATGGGAGCCCGAATCTCGGTTGCCCACAGGGGTGGTCAAAGAGTACTGGAGCGAGTTTGCAGCTTGCACAGATCGACGCGTGGCAGGAGGTACCACCTGAACGCGGAAAAAGTGAACAACATTCCCACAGGGCAGCATTCATGGACAGCAACCATAGGAGGTTGGGGACGCCCAACATGGTTGTCGCGCGGACGCTCCAGCCTAAAGGGGGGAGNGTTGTCAGGGAGTACCTCGTTCATTGGGCCGGTTGTGGACCTGAACATAATTCATGGGAGCCCGAATCTCGGTTGCCCACAGGGGTGGTCAAAGAGTACTGGAGCGAGTTTGCAGCTTGCACAGATCGACGCGTGGCAGGAGGTACCACCTGAACGCGGAAAAAGTGAACAACATTCCCACAGGGCAGCATTCATGGACAGCAACCATAGGAGGTTGGGGACGCCCAACATGGTTGTCGCGCGGACGCTCCAGCCTAAAGGGGAGAGGCTGCTAGCCGTGCTGACCTACAAGCTGCAGCTTAGGTCTAACTACCATGCACGTGTTCATGTGTGGCTGGTGATTGAAATTATTAATTTTCTTTCATAATGTTGATGACTCACTGACTGACAATCCTACTTGTTGTTCATGAACCGGGACGGTTCATAAAAAGTGGGGAGGAATGTAGCGGGAGGGCCGGTTCGGCCCTCCCTCCTCGGTGAAGCGAGGGGTGGTTGTGCACCACCCCTCGCGTCAGCGAGGGCTGGCCGGCGGCCAGCACTGCGCTGGCCACCGGCCAGCTCGCTGCCGACCGGCTGGACGGCCGGTGGCCGGCCAAGTGACCGGCCGGTCACCGGCTGGCCAGCCGCCAGCCGCTGATCGCGGCCTCAGCCCGATCGGCGGCTGAGAGGCCACGAGGGCCTCGAGGGCGAGGCCTCGTGGCCTTGTGCCCTCCCCCCCCTTCGCCCTCCTTGCAAAACAAGCAAGCGAGGGCGAGGGATAGGGGGAGCGAGGGTGAGGTCGAGAGAGAGCTGGCACAAAATCGCCAGTGTGCCTCGCACGCGACAATTTCGTGCTAGAACGACGAAACGTGAATCGAAGTTCGTTCTCGACAAACTTCGACATAAGATATACAAAATAACTCGTGCAAACACACGAGTTTGAGGTAAAAACCCCCGGTTTGGTTCCCAGAACCAGGGGTTTGGTTGAAAACGGATATGGGCCTCCAAAGACTCGAAGTATTCGAGTCTCTCTGCTCTGGGTCGTTGATGACGATTGCCCCTTAGTCCTGCGAAGGGGGTAAGCCCCTGACGCGGATTGAGAACGCAATTCTGCAAACACCGATGATGACTTTAGAGCAAGAGCTGGAGACTCGACATGTTACACATTGGCACAAACCACAAACTGTCCAGGTCTCGACCACCAAGAAAACTCTATGAAGCATTCGTAGGTGAACTTGGCAGCTAGAATGTACCACATGTGTCAAAGAAGGACAAATGTAGCTGCTGGAGAAAAATCAACATAAACTAGGAAGCTCCCGCTACACAAGAGTGTATGACTATCAGAAAACTGAAATTCCATAAACCAACACGTCCTCTGGGTTGCACAAGCTGGTAAGAAGGTGCTAGCTGTCAACCCGCCTGAGGAAAACAGTCTAGAAAACGGAGTACAGTGACATCCGCTGACCGCTCATAGCATTTCAGCTATGAGAAGATATCTCCCTCAGGATCGTGTTTGCACACTGTTCAGCTCACAAAACGTGTCCCTTCCGTGGCCTCTCGGTTTCCCCTTTTAGCTTGTCCCAAGTCTTTTATATCTGCCCTTTGTTGGCCAAATCATGCCTTAGTTTTCAGCACAAGTCTCAAGGGTAAGAAGTGGATGCGTAGAATGAGCAAATTAGTAGTACATATTGCAGTGGCGAGCTTGGGTGCCTTGGCTTGAGGCCAAGGCGCCCTAGCGCAATCTCTAGGGTGGTGCGCGTGCACTTTAGGCCCCTAGGTGCTCGCGCACCTTAGCCCCGTTTAGGCGCGCGACCTAGCGCCCTAGGCGAGACTTGAACCCGCGCTCCTGGAATTAATCCGTTTGCTCATTCAATCCAAGGAGCGGACTTGGGGGACTTACGCTACAAGCGCAGTGCATACCCGGTTCGTCCTGCGGGGGACTTGCTCCGTAGAGCAGTGCATGCCCGCCTAAATCTGCCGCTGACTGGACAAGGGGCATACCAGAAACAACAAAACTCTCCCTTGCACCTATGTCCATCTGCGACTAGACTCTTGTAGTGGCCCGAAGCCCTACGATGCCGGCCTCCACGTGTCAGGCCGTCTCTTCAGCCCTCGTCTACAACACGTACTAGTCCGATGCCCTGTGCACCAATCTTGTGCTGGTCACCATCAAGCGGCTTTGTGAGGAAGTCCACAAGCATCTGCTTTGTCCCAACGTACTGCAGATCCACCACGTTCTTGGCGACCAAGTTACGTGTGTAGTGGTAGCGGATGTAGATGTGTCTAGTCCGCCTGGAGAGCACATTATTGTACGCGATGTCAATCGCGCTCTTGTTGTTAATGTGCACGACAGTTGCCTCCTTCTACGGTGCTTGCATCTCAGCAAGCAGACTACGCAGCCACTGTGTCTCCTTGCACGCTTCTGAAAGTGCGATGTACTCAGCTTCAGCAGTGGAGATCGAGACACAGTCTTGCTTTCTGCTTGCCCAAGAGACAGCTCCGCCGTTCAGGATGCACACGAATCTTGAGGTGGACGTCCTGTCATCAAGATTGCCTCCCCAGTCTGCGTCGGTGTAGCATTTGAGGTGCAGAGGGTCTGTTCCTTGGAGGCCACCGTAGCGCAGCCCCCAGTGCCGTGTCCTGTTAAGGTAGCGGAGAATCCGCTTCACAGCCTGCCAGTGGAGTGGCCCAGGGTTGGCCACATACCGACTGGTCAGCCCCACAGCAAACGCAATGTCAGGCCGTGTGCCAACCATGGCATACATGATGCTCCCTACCGCAGAATGGTAGGGGACATTCTACATCTCACGACGCTCTGCTTCCCTCCTGGGGGAGTGAGAAGAAGTGAGTTTGGTGTCAGTGGGGAGAGGAGTGCTGAGGGGTTTACAGTCCTCCATTCCGTAGCGCCGAAGCACCTCCGTGATGTACTTCGTCTGGTTGAGCTTGATGGTGCCTGCTGCTTGGTTGCAGTGGATGGCGATGCCAAGGTAGTACTCGAGGTCTCCCATGTCCTTCATTTGAAACGTGTTGCTGAGCTTCTCTTTGAGGACCACAAGGGCCTTCTTGGAGGTAGAGCTCAGAATCAGATCATCCACATACAGTGCAACCAGCAGCAGCCCTTGGTCATCCGCACGCACATACACACTTGGATCGTTGTGGCAGTGCGCAAAGCCAATGGTGGCCATGAAGCCATCCATCTCCTTGTACCAGATCCTTGTGGCCTATTTCAGCCTGTAGAGCGCTTTGACCAGCCTGCAAACTTGCCCGGGTTTGGCTTCGACCCCCTCGGGCACCTCCATGAATATCTCCTTGTCCAGCTTCCCATAAAGGAAAGCCGTCTTGACGTCCATTTGGTGAATTTCCATGTCGCGTGCAGCAGCCACAGCCAGCAAAGATCGGATCGAGGTAAAGGCAGCGATAGGAGAGTAGGTCTCGTCGTACTTAGACCCTGCTCTCTGTGAGAATCCCTTTTCCACTACTCTCACCTTGTACTTGTCGATGCTGCCATCTTGCTTTAGCTTCATGCGCAAGACCCACTTTATGCCCACCACGTGAGCGTTGGGTGGCTTGTCCACAAGCTCCCACGTACCATTCTTTTTGATGGAGGCCAGCTCGCCCTCCATCGCCTCCTTCCAGCATCTGGCCGTGAGAGAGCTTCAGCGATGGTGCTTGGCTCTCCCTGCGCAAGGCACGACCAGCTCAGGCTGTTCCACTCGGCATTCCCTGTGTTGTACTTCTGCACAGGCTTGCTTTGGCGCATGCTGCGCCTTAGCGGTGTTGGTGCTGGCTGCTCATGCTGCTGTTGCTGTGCTTCCCTAGATGAGGTAGTAGGAGGTGTAGAGCCACTGGCCTCCAAAGAGGCCTCGGACAACTCCGACAAGGTGTCGGAATCCGTCTCCACTTCAGCCTGAGCGGAAGCTCTCCCTATGTTGGCAGTTGTCACTGCCTGCAGCTTTGGCGTTCCACACTTATTAGGAGGGGGTACATCTCCCGCCTCCAGTAGCACAATCCACTCTCCCTGTTTGGGAGAGTCCTCGGGGTCGAGCAACTCTTCCTTTCCGTTTGACTCTTCCTTGAAGTCTACGTCTCGAGAGATGAAGACTCTCCCAGCTGCCCGGTCCCAGAGTGTGTACGCCTTGTGCGCGACTTCATAGCCGACCATCACGCACTTGCGTGCACGTGCATCCAGTTTGCCGCCTCCCTGCCTGTCTTGGACCTTGGCCCAAGCGGTGCAGCCGAATGCTTTCAAGTGAGAGGCATCAGGATTCTTGCCTGACCACGCCTTCTGTGGCATCATCCCCTCCTTGCTCTACTCCGTACTCGCCCACTTGCTGCGCAGTGCTGCGGCTGGCATGAGGTTGATGAGGTAGTAGGCGGTGCACGCAGCTTCTGCCCAGAAGTGCTGTGGCAGTTTTGAGTCAAACAACATGGTTCGCGTCATGCCCAGAATGGTCTGGTTCATGCGCTCGGCCACGCCGTTCCTCTGCGGTGTGTAGGGGGTGGTCATTTGGTGGTCGATGCCATGTTGTTTGAGCCATGGCTTGCACCCCTTGTACTCTCCGCCGTTGTCGCTATGCAAGGCCTTGACCTTCTTTCCAGTCTGCCGCTCCACCATGGCGACAAACTCCTGCAGCTTTTCTGGCACCTCTCCTTTATTTTTGAGGAAGTAGACGAACACTTTTTTGGAGTAGTTGTCGATGAAGGTGAGGAAGTACTTGCTGCCGCCGTTGGACGCTGTGCGCATTGGGCCGCACACAATGCTGTGGATCAGGTCGAGTATGGCCTCCATTCTGCGACCGTTCTTGGTGAAGCGTTTCCGCTTCGTCTTGCCTTGTAGAAAAGCCTCACACCCCTGATTGTTCCCACCCTTAAGCGCGCACCCTTCCAGCCCGCGTACTAGCTTTTGATCCTGCATGACCTGTAGGGTGCTGTTAGCCACATGCCCAAGGCGTCTGTGCCACAGCAAAGTAGTTGCTGCTCCCTCGTCTTTGGTTGCCACAGCGGGCAAATTGGATGGTGCTTTGGCTTTCACCGGTGGTGCATCGTCCGCTACTGCCTCTGCCGCCGCAGCATGCCCCTCGTCAGCGCTCTCAGTGTGCAGCACGTAGAGCCCGTTGGTTCTTGGCACGTGGGGGATCAGGTCTGATTGTGTGTAGGAGACGGTGACGTCCTTGTTCTTGAGGATCACCGCCTCCTTCTGGGTGAATATCACCGTCATCTTGTGATCGGTGATCCGAGAGAGAGAGAGTGGAGGTTCGCGGTGAATGTGGGCATGTAGACCACATTTTGAAGCCGCAACTCCTTCTCAGCTCTATTGAGCTGAGTTCGCACAACTTTCTCTCCCTCACCCGCTGCGTACTCGATGCCGCTATTGGCGCACCGGAACTTGGCGGTGGACGGTGTGAGAGCAGAGAATCCACACGCTTCCTTGGAGGTGTGGTAGTCGGTGCCTGAGTCAAGCCCGAATGCTCCAGGCCGAAGTAGTACTGACCCCTTTGCCGAAGGGTCGCTCTTCACCATCATGCTCGTTGAGCTGTCCACCTTCTTGCTATGGTTGCTGTTCCCACTCCCACCGCCGCCGCCTTCCTTCTTGGGAGCTCAGCACTCCCTAGCCCAGTGCCCTGCCTTGCCGTAGTTGTGGCACTTGCCCTTCTTCTTGGCATTCTTCCCGCCACCGCCACTGCTTCCACTCTTACCTTGGTTGGAGTTAGTGCCGCTTGAGCCACTCGCGTACGCTGCGTTATTGATGACGCCGTTGCTACGCCGCATGGCCTCATTGCGCACGTACTCGGAGACACGTGGATACGTGAGCCCCGACTCCGCCCAACCACTCAGAGTGGTGATCATTGGGCCCCAGCTTGGCGGCAAGGCCATGAGGAGGATCATGGCTTACATGGCTTGGTCGAGATGCTAGGACATTGCACGGGCTTCTTGAAGCAGTCCCTCAAACTGTTTGAGGAAGTCGGGGATCGACTCTCCCTTGCCCACCCGCAATCCGATCAGGCGTTGCAGGATGAACAGCCGATTAGCAAGGGAGGTCAATTGGTACACGTTTGTCAGCTTGGTGTAAGCCTCAGGTGCTGTTATGCACCCCTCGATGTGGGATAGGAGGGACGGAGAGATTGAAGTGACGAGAAGCGCCAATGCAATGTCGTTGCGCTCCTGCCAAGCATCGTGCTCTTGGCTTGTCTCGTTCTCGGATTCCACCTTCGTCCCTTGTAGCATCTTCAGGTACCCTCGCACCCTCATTACCACCTCAAACTGCCATTTCAGGTCCCAAAGGCTTTGCCATCAAACCTTCCTCTGGCATTGGCCGCGCCCAACTCGGCGGGCCTTGAGGGGAGAGTGAGCGCCTGACTTTCTGGCATGGTGCCGAGTTGGTCATCGGTCCTCTCGTTGACTCTGCGCGTTCTCCTCTGCTTCGTTGAGACCGATGTTTGCTGATGAGGCCGATGTCTGCTACAGAATTGTCAAGGTGCAGTCCGTTGCTTGCCCCTCCAGCCGATGACCCCTAGCTATGGTGGAGGAAGTGCTCCCACAGACACGAGGCCGTACCCACAAGGGCAGAGCTTGTCTCGTTAGGACTCGAGGGTCATACCCATAAAGGCAGAGCGTGTCCTTGTTCCTTGTCGGTGGAGAGCGGTTTGGACCACGAGCCGAGCTCGTGTCTGTCCTCTCACACTTGTACGCACCTTAGGCCTAGGTAGGCCGATGATAGAGCAGATGGAGCTGAGTCTTCAATGCCGCAAGTCTTGGATGCCGAACCTGCCACTTATGTGAGCGGAGGGTTTGCAATGGTCACTGATCAGTGTGGGCCCATAACCCTTTGTCAACCCGCTTGAGGCAAACGGTCTAGAAAACGGAGTACAGTGACATCCGCGGACCGCTCATAGCATTTCAGCTATGAGAAGATATCCCCCTCAGGATCGTGTTTCCACATTGTTCAGCTCACAAAGCTTGTCCCTTCCATGGCCTCTCGGTTTCCCCTTTTAGCTTGTCCAAAGTCTTTTATATCTGCCCTTGGTTGGCCAAATAATGCCTAAGTATTCAGCACAAATCTCAAGGGTAAGAAGTGGATGCGTAGAATGAGCAAATGAGTAGTACAAATAGTAGTGGCGAGCTTGGGTGCCTTGGCTTGAGGCCGAGGCGCCCTAGCGCGATCTCTATGGTGGTGCACGCACAATTTAGGCCCCTAGGTGCTCGCGCACCTTAGCTTCCTTTAGGCACACGACCTAGCGCCCTAGGCGAGACTTGAACCCGCGATCATGGAATTAATCCGCTTGCTCATTTTATCTAAGGAGTGGACCTGGGGGATGTCAATGCGCCGGATAGCAACGGTCTAGAAAACGGGTCCCGACATGGGAGGCCGCCAACCGCTCTTGGTATTGCAACCAAGATAACATATCACCCTCGAACGAGGGATCCACACTTTAGGTTCGTTTGGTTTGCAACCTCACGAAGTCCGCATGTTGGTCTTTAGTGTCTACCTTTGGTTGGACACTCTGTGAGGAGTCTCAAAGGCAAGAACTGTAAATGGATGCATGCAAGGTACAGGCTTTTATACTTGCAGAGCTTTGCTAAAGCTTCTGCTTGTAGTGGCTCCACTGGAGCCAACCTCAACCTACATTCCTACTTGGCGCGTCCTTAGACCGCCAAGTGTCATCCTCAAGGCAGGCTCTAGTAAGCTTCCTAGAAGCTTCCTGTCCCAGTTTTGGCCACAAAGAAAATTGCGGCCGTCGCGGGGTTTGAACCCGCGACCTCTGGTTTGAGACTCCGGTGCCTAATCAACCAAGCCAAAAAGGTATGGTTCCTATGATGAGCCACAGGGGACATACCCATTATGGGCAGTGCATTCCTGGCCCATCTCA
>SZWC01005676.1:66393-79937 GCA_023375785.1 Penium margaritaceum | reverse complement strand
AGGGCCACCGCTTCCTTGTTGGTGAACACCACTGTCATGTTGTTGTCGGTGATTTGTGAGACGGACAGCAAGTTGGCTGCGAAGGAGGGCATGTACACCACCTTTTGAAGGTTGACTGCCTTCTCCGCACCATTCACGTTGAATGTGATCACCTTGTCCCCTTCGCCCATGGCTTGGACGACGCCACCGTTTGCACACTTGATGCGCATGACAGATTCGGCCATGGAGACAAATCCACCCTTCTCTTTTGATGAGTGGTGGTTGGTGCCCGAGTCAAGGGCTAATGCCCCGGGCCTAAGGATCGCTGCGCCCTTCATGGGCAGCTCCCTAGCCATCATGTTGGTGAGCTCCTTCTTCTCCTTTCCACCTTTGTTCCCGCCTTCTNCGTGTCCCTGTTGTACCTGTGCGCCCTGCAAGACCACGCGCTAGTCGGTCTTGGAAGCGTGCCTTAGAACCAGAAGTGTGGGCCCATAACCCTTTGTCAATGCGCCGGATAGCAACGGTCTAGAAAACGGGTCCCGACATGGGAGGCCGCCAACCGCTCTTGGTATTGCAACCAAGATAACATATCACCCTCGAACGAGGGATCCACACTTTAGGTTCGTTTGGTTTGCAACCTCACGAAGTCCGCATGTTGGTCTTTAGTGTCTACCTTTGGTTGGACACTCTGTGAGGAGTCTCAAAGGCAAGAACTGTAAATGGATGCATGCAAGGTACAGGCTTTTATACTTGCAGAGCTTTGCTAAAGCTTCTGCTTGTAGTGGCTCCACTGGAGCCAACCTCAACCTACATTCCTACTTGGCGCGTCCTTAGACCGCCAAGTGTCATCCTCAAGGCAGGCTCTAGTAAGCTTCCTAGAAGCTTCCTGTCCCAGTTTTGGCCACAAAGAAAATTGCGGCCGTCGCGGGGTTTGAACCCGCGACCTCTGGTTTGAGACTCCGGTGCCTAATCAACCAAGCCAAAAAGGTATGGTTCCTATGATGAGCCACAGGGGACATACCCATTATGGGCAGTGCATTTCTGGCCCATCTCAGAACAGACCAAGGGGACATACTCCATAGAGCAGTGCATGCCTTGTCTGTATGTGTAGCTAGCCAACTAGGCAGTGGACAAGGTGCACACTATTTCAACAGGGGACTTGCGCTACAAGCGCAGTGCATACCCGGTTCGTCCTGCGGGGGACTTGCTCCGTAGAGCAGTGCATGCCCGCCTAAATCTGCCGCTGACTGGACAAGGGGCATACCAGAGATAACACTAGCTAGAAAGATTAATGCACTTCCCCTCAATGAGAGAATACTGGGGACATAAACCTAACATTTATGTGCCAAGACAACTATGCTCCCCTTGCATGCAGAAGGCTACAAAACTATTGTCCGTAGGGAATTGTACATCCCCCCCAGCTCAACTGACCCTGGGAAAAGCAATCAAGCAAGGGCTACTCTTGAGAATGGCTGCAGATGTGAAAGCATCATCAAGGAAAGGCGGATTAAGCTAACATAGCTACCATGTGCACGACTCCCTCATGCGCTGTCTAACGCCCGTCACTCACCAACTCCAGAGTGGTGTGAGAAGATTATGTCAGTCTTACCTCACACACATGGGGTCTGCCAGAGATCCCAGGTGGCAAGGTGTAGGGTATCACATTCATCGGACTCAGAGGATGCAGGAGTGGAGAAGACACTGCCGAATGAACCATGGCCAGGAGAGGAGAGAGAAGCTAAATCCGTCATATCTGGTAGCAGCCAGAGGGTCCAACCAGCAGACTCCGGAACTGTGTGTGCCAGGAAGATGGTGCTAGAAGCTCCTTGATTGGAGGGTGAAGATGGAGCTTGATCTCTGTGTGTGGGTGCTACACTCCTACAGTCGGTATATCAACTGCACATTCCAATGCATGCAAGTGCTCCTGTCCTACAACCAACTCACCCTGGAAATGAGAGGCACACTCACGCATCTTGGCATGATCCTGCTGAGTGACTGTGCGAAGCTCAAACTCAACATCCTCGAGCACCGCTAATACCTCATTTTAAGTGGTAGACAGAGAGTCTACCACTCGGCGTGGCACCTCCACCTCCATCGCTGTTGCCTGAAACTGAGTGACTGTAGGTGGCGTGTGTCCTGAAGAGGCACCTCTCCACACGCTTGGGACTGAGAAATACGGTGAACTAGAGAACCTAGGGAGGTGTTAGGCTGTGAGACAGGAGATGCACAGGGCTCGAGGGAAGAGAGGAATGATGTAGATGGAAAACAAAAGGATGAAGGTGAGCCAAAGGAAGTCTCCAAGCTGTCTCGGATGTCATCACCACTCACTACCTCAGGATCCTCATCCTTTCAGGCACTGTCTGAGGGTGCTGTGGAGCTGGAGTCCAAACCATGTGAGCTGTGTCTGTTGACATGGTGTGCCCCTTGCCATGAGTGCCGTTGATCGTACTCCCTGGTTTGACCACTAAGGAGTGGTCGAACATCTGATCTAACTAAAGATCTGGAATCTTTAGATTGTTCCATGCAGGATCGAGCTTTGAATCGCTCGATTTGAGTGAGTATTCAGAAAGTTAGCCTAGCCCGAAAATCGGGTGTTGGGCGTGTGGAATCTGGCACCCGCCATAGGTGGCGGGATAATCCACCGCCAGTGATCCTAGTTCGTCTCCAACGAGCTCCAGAGGCACATGGGCCATGAAGGAATGAATGTGGATGGTCCCCTGGACCAAGGCATGCCCCTCCCCACGTTGGGATGACAGGAAGGGCGCTTCGACAGGCCACCGTCGAAGCGCCTCCCGTCACTCCCGTTCGTGGGCATGGTGGGCGGCTCGGCTCCACCAAGGGTTACTTNACTGAGAGCTAGGCATCCTTGAGGGTGCCTCCACACCCACTAGAGCCAACAAAGGGTTATGGGCCCACGTGCCTAGAAGGACCCTAGCTCATCATCTTTCACGCAACCGCCGCGCGCCATGGCAACAACCGAGCAAGAGAGCAGTATAGACGTCCTCTCGCCTGACGGGAGGGACTTCCCCTTGTGGAGGTGGACTATGGAGGTCTATCTTGATGACAAGGGACTGCTTGAGCTGGTCAGAGGTGAAGAGAGAGCTCCTGCGGCGTCCGCGACGGCCGAGGAGGTGGAGGCGTTCGAGAAGCGCAACACCGAGGCGCTTGCTCTGATCGCAACGGCGTTGTGCCCGGCACAACGCGCGCATGTCCAAGGATGCACGAAGGCCACGGAGGCTTGGGCATGGCTCTGCAACGCACACGACCCGTCGTGTCTTCAGCAACGTCTCCTCCTCATCAAACGGCTTTTCACCCTCCAAGCCGACGAGGAGACCAGCCCGTCGGAGCTCGCGCAAGAGGTCAAGTCGATGGTGTCCCGCTGTCATCAGGCGGGATGGGCCATCCACTCCCAATTGCAAGTAGCAGCGCTCCTCCTGGCCCTTCCTAACAGTCGGGCCTCTACGATCACCAACGATGTTGACCTACGGGACAAAATGCTGACGTTCGAAGAGGCGGCACAAGTCGTGTGCGACCGGTGGACCAAAGCCACCGTGGCGGAGCAAGGGACGGCGTCCATAGCATCAGCCCTGATCGTCCGCTCTCAAGGAGGAGAGGGAGATGAAGGGGAGGAAGGGACGCGTCCACGCCGTGCCAAGAAGGGTGAGTGCCATCGCTGTGGCCAGGAGGGCCACTGGAGACGGGCCTGCACATCGGGAGCTGCGGATCTGGCCACAAAGGTGGCAGAAGGGCAGCAGACCAACGTGGCAGTCGCTGACTCCGTACGCTCCATGAAGGGGGCTGAGATGGTGGAACCCGAGGCAGGCATGCGGCAGGCGTGTTTGGAGCAAGGAGGCTCCAACAGGTCCCAAAAAGGGGCCTGCTACAACTGTGGCCAGAGGGGCCACTTGAAAGCAACCTGCACGGCGGAAGCCGTGGACCCCGACAAGCGCGTCGGGAGAGGGCGGCAGGCCAAAGCAGTCGTTGACACGCCGTGCAGCAGTGATCAGCCTCAAGCTGCAAGGGCTGATGTGGTCGGGGACCACATGGCATGCCGTGGGTGTGAAACCTCCACAACCTCCAAGAGGGAGCTCAAGGTGGAGCATCAAAATGGAGATGCTGCCGCTCATCACAACGGAGGCGATGTGCTCAGAGGAGGCAAAACAAGGGTGGAGGAGTTGGCCAAGAAGAGAGTCACCAAGGAGAGGAAGCTCCAAGTGCCTGACTTGGTGACAGGGGTGCTGTCCGTGAGTCGCCTCATCAAGGAAGGACTCGATGTGACCTTCACGAGGAAGGGCTGCCTCATAAAAGAGGAGGGCAGTGGACGTGTCGTGGCACGTGGTGCACACAAAAGAGGTGTGTACCGGATACGTGCCGACGCCCTCACGAGGAGGAGTCGTGACTACGACGTGGACAGCCGTCGAAGCAAGGAAGCGGTTGCAGCTGCATCCAAGAAGAGGCAACCTAAGGGTGCAGTGGGTGGTATGGAGGGTACCATCCAGGCTGGGTCGGGAGATCTGGACCAGAAGGCACGCCATGCAACGGGACGCCGGGTGATGGGTGCACGGCCTCCAAATGAGGCAAGAGAAGTGGTCCAGGTGGCAGACCAGCCAGGGGAGAGCATCAACGGCAGGCGGCCTTGCTCTCCTATTGGGCAAAAAGGGTCCAGTGCTGCGAGAATGGTGAACCGGAGCCACAAGGTAGGCCAAACGGGCGCTGCCGAGTTCCATGCAGGAGCGGTGATGGCTGCAAGGACGACCATGCAGCAAGACGAGGATGGCAAGGAGGCGCGTCCTCAAGGGGAGCACAAGGGGCTCCACACCTCAGCAGAAGGGGAGCAGCTACGACAGCGATTTGAGGGCCAAAATGTGGCCCCTCAAATGTTGGCACGGGGTGCCGGCAAGTCGCGTGCACAGGGCTTCGCCTCACAGACTGAGGAGAAGGAGAGTGGCGGTAAAGGGCCGCGCTCTCAACCGGAGAAAAACGCGCTCCGGGCTACAGAGGTGGTGAACCGGGGCCACAAGAAGGGCACAAAAGGAGTCATCAAGTCTCAAGAGGAGGCGTCGGTGGCGGCTTGGAGGACCACGCAGCAGATTAAGGACGCCGTGAGGGCAGGTCCTCAAAGTGAGCCAAGGCGGCTCGGTGCAGCAGCGGACCGGGACCTAGAGCACCGCGCGGCGGAAGGCCGGGCAATGGGTGCACCGCAACAAAAGTGGGCGGAGGTGGTCCGGAGGGCTGTGCAACAAGGGGAGAGCGACAACAAGTGGATGAGCTCTCCATCGGAGCAAAACATGCTTCGAGCGGCTAAGCAAAGGACCAAGCCGCAAGGTGCGGTCAAGGCGTTGGTGGCTCCAAGTCCTCAAGGAGGAGGAAAGGCACTCAAGGGGTATGGAACGGAGGATGCGACATGCAGGCCGGCATCTCCGGAATCAGCAAATGAGACGGATGAACCATGCAACATACATAGGTTGGGAGAAGGGAGTGGGATCTCCGGTTCTCCAACTTCTCCCAAAGAGGGGGAGACTATGCATGAGGAGTGCGACGAGGGAGCCAAGACCAAAGGACTGGCACTGGAAGCCCTCCCCAAGGGGGGGAGGCATGCACGTTTGGGACGTGCGGCGAGACAGCGGCAGCAGCGTAGGCGGCGGCTTAAGGAGCAGTCGCAGCTGCAGCACCACGGATCCCGCGAGGTTGGTTGCACCAAAGGGCAAGCCAAAGCTGG
The DNA here is from genome assembly GCA_023375785.1 of Penium margaritaceum. Taxonomy (NCBI): domain Eukaryota; kingdom Viridiplantae; phylum Streptophyta; class Zygnematophyceae; order Desmidiales; family Peniaceae; genus Penium; species Penium margaritaceum. Next base: position 74,239 of record SZWC01005676.1, on the reverse strand, counting down.
CAGTGCAGGCGGCAACATCTTGGTCAAAACGGCACGCGTAGAGGCGGTGTCCTCAAGGGCCAAGATCAGCACCAAGGAAGCACTACAGCAAGGTGGGGGAGGTGTGCAACACGCTGGGCCAAGTTTGCAAGGTGCCAAGGGTGCTAAAAACACAACAATACCCAAGGCACACTCGGAGGCGCTTGAGGACTCAAAAGGGAGTCCGAGGTCTCTGAAGACGGGGGAGGACTCCGCAAAGGGTTGCGGGTCTCCCATGTGAGAGGGAGCAGTCCAGCAAGGAGACAAGTACTCCCAGGTCATCTCAGGGAGGTGGCCGACTGCCGCGGCAAGCAGCAACACCAAGACAACAAGGGTCACAAGCAGGCCATGAGGGTGCTGCCAAGTCCCGTACGGGGGCACAAGTGACGACAGCGTGGAGCAAGGCATCCGCCGCTATGTGTTGTGATTGGTGGAGGGTAACTAAGGAGAGTTGCTCACAGTGGCAGCTTGGCCAGGCAGTAGAGCATGGCAGATGTTCAAGGACAGGGCATCAAGGCTGCGGTGCAAGGGGGAGATTGTTGACATGGTGTGCCCCTTGCCATGAGTGCCGTTGATCGTACTCCCTGGTTTGCCTTGTACTTATCTATCTTACCATCCTGTTTCCTTTTTGCTTTCAGCACCCACTTGGACCCCACAACATGAGTGCCGGCAGGTCTGTCCACTAGTACCCATGTCCCATTCTCCTCGATGGAGCTGAGTTCACTGCAAATTGCTTCATCCCACTCAGCTTTGTCAGGCCGTGCAAGTGCCTCTGCAACAGACGTTGGCTCCTCTTGAACCAGGAACGAATAGTTGAAGCCTGTCCATTCACCCCTATCTGCATCGTAATGCTGCCGAGGAACTTTCAGACGTGAACTGCTCCTTAGACCTGCTGGCTGTTGCTGTTGATGTAGAGGCTGGAGGTTTGTTTTGTCATCGATGGGGGGGAGAGGTATCCTCCTCATGGTCTGGAGGATCAGATACATCGGACTCGGAGGCTGATTCCTCCGAGTCATCTTCATCAGCTTCTCACCCTGTTGTAGTACCCAGCCCATGCCATTGTGCTGGTGCTTCGTCTACCTCCTCCAGAAGAGTGAGCCACTCTCCCTGTTTTGGAGTGTTCTCAAGTTCAAGAAGCTCTCCCTTACTCCTTGAACATTCGTGGAAATCCACGTCTTTGCTGCGGATGACCTTCTTAGCTCCTAGGTCCAACATTCTATAAGCTCTGTGGGCGGTGTCATAGCCGATGAATATACACTTTTGCGCTCTTGCATCGAGCTTTCCAGGACCCTCAACCGCCTGGACCTTGGCAAAGCCGGTGCAACCAAACACCTTGAGATGGGAGGCGTCCGGCTTCCTGCCCGACCATGCTTCTTGAGGTGTCTTTAGCTGCTGTGTCTACTTCTTCTTGCCTCTCATTTGCAGAGCTGCTGCAGGTGTGAGGTTCACAAGATACGTAGCCGTGCGTGCTGCTTCAGCCCAGAACCTAGGAGGCAGCTTGGCGTCAAAGAGCATGCACCTTGTCATGCCAAGGAGGGTCTGATTCATCCTCTCTGCTATGCGGTTGCTTTGAGGTGAGTAGGGAGTAGTTTTTTGGTGTTCAATGCCCTGTGTCTTGAGCCACTCCCTAGAAGCTTCGGACTCCCCCCCATTGTCCGTCCTGAATGCTTTCACCTTCCTTCCACTCTGTCGCTCGACCATAGCGACAAAGGTTTGCAGATTCTCCTTCACCTCACTTATTTTTTTGAGAAAGTATATCCAGACCTTGCGGCTGTTGTCGTCCATGCAGGTGAGGAAATATCTGCTGCCTCCATTGGACGGTATGCGAAAGGGACCACACACATCAGAGTGGATGAGGTCAAGGGGTACGAGAGCACGCGTACCATTACGCTTGAAAGGTTTCTTATTGGCCTTGCCTTGAAGGCATGGCTCACACAAGATCCCAGCTCCCTTCGCCTCATCACCTAGCTCCATCCCACGCACTAGCTCCTACTTATCCATGAGTACTAATGTGCGATGAGCCACGTGCTCAAAGCGCCTGTGCCACAGGTTCTCCGACGATGTGCACTGGCTAGAATGAACAGCCTCGGCGGCTGCATTTGCTTCTGGTTTTGTTGCTAAATCTTCCGCTGCCACTGCTTCCGCTGCTCCAACATGTCCTTCGTCATCTGAGTCTGCATCGCTGCTCTCCTCATCATCACTCCCGGCCGAAGATTCAGCCGTTGATGTTGTCATCTTGGTCTGCAAGACGTAGAGTCCATCAACGTGAGGGACCTGTGCAACAACCTTCTTGGTAGGGTAGGAAATGTTGATGTCCTTGGTAGGGACTATCACTGCTTCCTTCTTTGTAAAAACAACTGTCATTCCATGGTCAGTTATCTTAGAGACAGAGAGCAGGTTGGCTGTAAAGGAGGGCAAGTAGACGACCCCCACTAGCTTGAGGTCGGAGTCCGCACCATTGACACCCACTGTGACCAACTTGTCACGAATCCCCTCAGCTGCCTCAACCTTGCCGTTGGCGACTCTGAAGTTTTTGTTGCATGGAGCAAGAGAGATGAAGTCTCTCTTCTCATAAGTGGTGTGCTCGTTTGTGCCCGAGTCAAGGCCGTAAGCTCCTGGCCTGAGTATCGCCCTCCCTTTGTTGGAGGCACACTCGGCCATCAAGCTTGTGGGATCCTTCCCACCATGTCCCCCTCGCCATTCATCCTCGTCTCCTCCCTCCTTCTTGGGTGGCCGACACTCCCAAACCCAGTGTCAAGCCTTACCACAGTTATGGCAGTTTCCTTGACGCTTTGGACCCCTTCCACCAGTGCCGTTGTTTCCCTTGTATCCAGAGGAGGAGGTATTGCGAAAGGCACCGCTGCTTCGTGAGGCAAAGACAGCCATGTTTGCTTCACCACTGTTGCGACACATGGCTTCATTCCGCACATACTCCGAGACGGTGGTGTAGGATACTTGCTCTTCGGTCCACCCTCCAATCACGGTGATCATGGGACCCCAGCTCTCCGGCAGCGTCATCAAAAAAATCATGGCCTGCATATCGGATTTGAGGTCCCACCCCATGCCATTGGCTTGTTGGAAGAGAGTCTCAAACTTCTGCATAAAGGCGGAGACATCCTCCCCTTCACCAAGCCTCATACTGATGAGGTTCTTTAGAATGAAGAGACGATTGGCAAGTGAGGAGAACTGACACACCTTGCCCAGTTTGGTGTATGCCACGGCTGCCACTGTACAACCGCTGATGTGTGAGAGGACTGAGGGTTGTATGGAGGACATGAGAACGGCAAGAGCCTTCTTGTTGAGCTTGACCCATGCCACAAGGTCAGCACCCTCCTCCTTTGGTGCTGGGATACTTCCGTCAAAACATCCTAGCAAGTCTCTATCATCCATGATGATCCCAAACTGCCACTTCCAGAGCGCAAACCCCTCTCCATCAAACTTGAGGATGGGAGAATGATTCCCTGGTTCCCCTGTCCCTGCCATCCCTACACCTACAACTGCTACAGCTGCTATACCTGTTGTTGATGCCGATGCACTTGTGTTTGAGGCTGTTGTAGGCTGTTGGTGAGAAGAGGCAACTGCTGGCCATGTTCACGTTGGCCGATGCAAGCAGATGTAGGCTGATGTAGGCTGATGTAGGCTGATGTCAGCTCCCAAGGCAGAAAGGTGCAGATGTGTTGCATTCCCCTCTGGCTGATGATTGACCTGCAAACAGAGAGGATGGGTGAGAGCGAAGGCACTCTCACTGCTTGTGACTTTGGCGGTTGCGTGCATGAAATTTCTCTAACCAGAGGAGTGGGCCCATAACCCTTTGTTAGCTACTGAGCTAACCACCTCCGGCAGAGAAGCCGCGAAACCGAAAAGCTCACAAAGGTTTTTACACTTTCTTCCTTTGCAGGTATGTGTCATGCACCCCAAACTTAATCAGGCATACACTTCACCTTCAAGAGTACTAACGCCTTAGCATTACATCTCAAGGAGAGCTCAAGTCCTCAATACGCAAGAGAGCATCAAGCAAGGGTTAATTGATCAGCATGCAAGACAAGTCCTTTTATAGCTGTCTGTCCAGTCCTAGAACTCAAAAGCACATTCCTGAGAAGTGGCTTGACCCTGCCACATCACCAAGAGACTTGCACTGTGGGCTTGACACATAACCATCCTTGTGCCAAGGTGATTGATCAGCCGTGTTGCTTCCCAGAAGCAACGGACTTTCTTTCTTGGAAGCTTCCAAAACAACCAAGATGTGCATTGAGCCGGGATCAAACTCATGACCTCTCACTTGGCCAAATCAACAAAATGGCCAAGTTAACCACTCACCTACATGGTGTAATCACAGGTCATATCTCACATGAGACAGAGCATAGTTGAGTCACCCTACAACAAATCCAGGGGTCATGCCTCCACAAGGAGCAAAGCATTCCTGATCCATTGTACAAGACTGAACAAGGGGCAAACATATTCAACAAGAACCACCTATCAGGTGAAGGTACTGTTGAAAAAAGATTCATCTCCTTTGGTGTTGGATTTATCCCCATGTGACATGGGTGACAGGATAAATCCACCGCCAGTGGTTGAATTTCAACTTCAATGGGCTCCAAAGGCACATGGAACACGAAGGAAATGGCATGGGAGGTCTCCTCAACTAGGGCAAGCATCTTCCAAGTTTGAGGGACAGGGATGGTACTTCAACAGGTTGCAGCCAAGGCACCTCCCGCCGCCTCTCAACGTTGGCATGATGGACAGCTCCGCCATGGGTTACTTCAACAGCCGGAGCAAGGGCTCTACTTCTTCATTTTGGGCATGCTTGAATGCGTCAGAAATATTAAATCACAGTATGTATGAATACAATACAATACAATATCATCATGATAACCAACCAAAAAGTCTTCAGCATTTCTCAGTTCCGCAACCTGCATTCTGCTCATGAGGTGTGTGGAAACTCAAAGAACACACCTTTTTTGGAATTTTTCTTGTTTAACTTGCCATGGACAATCGGAGGATCAGAGCATGCTGATAAATAATTCCTGAAAATGGTGAAATGGAAGTTGTGGACACATAATGGTGTTGTGCACCATGTGCCTACACTTATTCAGGCATGCAAATGCCACCTCACTACTCCTCCATACTTTCCATCATGTCATGAGCACATGAGAAGTACTCAGAATAAATCCCATAGTTTCAGGTGGCAGGCTGCTACCTTCCCATTGTGGGACACACACCATCCCCATCCTTCTCTGCTGCAAAATCCAGCCATTCTTGCAGCGGATCCTCTCATTGACATCCACACAATCCTTGACATTGTCATATTCAGGAATTGTTGAAGCAGTGATTCAGAGGTAACAGAAAAAAGGGGAAGGGGAAACAGCAGGGAGGGGGGGGGGGGGGGGGGGGGGGAGGAGCCTCCAGCGGCTTCCATTGCTATGAGTGGCGGTCTACAGTGCTACAAAAATGGAGGCGATCAAAAGTGGCAGGTTTTCCGGCATCCGCAAAAAACTTGTCAAGATTGGATGGGTGGTTCACGGCAAATGATGGATGCATTTTGGTTCATGCTGGAGGCTCTCCAGGTGCATCTATGAGTATTACTGATCATTCACATACTGCATAAAATTTACCTCTTGGGATGAAGCAATTGGTTGCTTGCATTTAAGCCTGTACATCAAAAGAAGGGTATCAAGTCCAAGACTCGTGATTCCGGGATTAGGTCCGGAATCACGGTGCGGAGGCCATTCCTTGGAATCAACTCACAATACCAAGCCCATCATCCAGAATCGCAAGACCCACAAGCGGTGGGGGGTGGGGGAGGGTGGGAGGGGGGGGGGGTGGAGGACACCTGGGAGTCCAGTTCAACGTCGACCATTGTCGGGATGATTGATGACACTCCAAGCCCCCCTAATTCCCCCACCGACAATGTTTTCTTGCACTTAGATTGCCGCCCATTTCCCACATTGTTTGGGGAATCTTGGCTTCAAAACATCATTTTCCTGTCCAGATTGGATGCCTCTAGGTAGGGTTGCACGCTAGAGTTTCATCCGTGGGCTGGGTCTGAGCACGCTCCCACCACTCGCACGGTGCACATAGCATCGTGCATTGATTTTCATGTTTTTCTAAGACACTGTGCCTTCAGCCAGGCCACCAGGCCAGGCTGTAGCAGTGGCAATGGCTACTCAGGGTTTACAATAGCAGCTTCCGCAGTCACAGGAGCAACATCATCAGCAACAAAAATTTCTGCAGCAGAGCCAGCAGAAGCAAACGCCCAGTGCATTGGCCTCCAAGCCCAGTGGCATGGTCATCCAGGCAATGCTGAACGTGCGTGGGTGGGTGGGAAAATGCAAGGCAAAGCCGTCTGTTGTGTGGACTGTGTTCACCTGAGTGGTGATCGATGGGGAGCCAAGGGCAGCGTGCACGCTGTGTCTGAAGCGCACAGGCCTGAAGGGGGCATACGCTCTAAGCTAAGGCAACATCTCAGGCATGTGGAAACACCTCTGGCTTGGTCATAAAGAGAAAAAAAAGGATTTTCAGGGCGTTGGAGGTGCAAGAAAGCATGCTTGGTACAGCAAAGGCTACAGAAAACATGACAGCCGAGTCAGACAGTTCAAATACACATGTTGCACGTGGTGCAGCGGGTGTTGGACTGGTTTTCAACAAAAATGGCTTCCACTGTTGCATTTGGAAGCACGATGTGGACATGTTTCAAAGTTTTCTGATCATAGAATCATTCTGGCTTTGGCAAGATTTCTTGCACAGCAACCAATTTGCTATCGTGCCTGGTAGGATAGATTGATGCCGCTGTTAAAGAACAGAGCTGCACATTTCTGGAAGGGAGTGAGAATGATGTTTTTGGAGGTTGTCTCAGGTGTTTCGTTCATGAAAGATGGATGGAAATCTGATGCTAATTACAAGTACTTGAGTGTGACCGCGCACTGCATTGCTGACTGGCCCATGCAACGCATAGCCTTGGCCCTCCCATCTTGCTCCACTGACGGAACTTCCACCATTGTCTTTCACCTGTTCTCAGATACTGTGAAGGAGTGGGGGATTTGGGACAGGATCTATTGTATCACAATGGACAATGTTGGTGGGAACGACTCCATGGTGGATCATTTCTTGGTGTTGCAAAACAACAGCTTTGACAAGGACGGCCACATCCGTTGCACCGGCCACATCTTGAACTTGGCTGTGAAAGACTATATTGCAGTGGATCAGGTGGAGGTGCACCTTAAGGTGGCCCAAGACATTGTGAATCATGTCAGCCATCTGCAAAGTGTGAGCAGTCACTAATCAACACTTGTCAGGCCTGTGGTTTCAACTACCTCTCCCTGCACCTCGACACCCCCACGAGATGGAAAAGCAGCCAGGGATCTCCAGTGATGTGGACAAGGTGAGAAATCTCTGTCCGTCTGCTGCTTCTGGTGTTGTTGGTAGTGGTGGTGGTGGTGGTGGTCATGAAAAGTGCAGCATACGCCACGTTGTGGCAACTTTGGTTGACCCTCGTTTTCGGATCCATTTCTTTGAGTTCGTGCACAAGGTACACCTCTTGGACACCTCTCCATGGTTGGTGTGGTACAGGTGGTGGTGGTGGTGGTGGTAGTGGTTGTGGTGATGGTGGTGGTGTTGGTGGTAGTAGTGGTAACGGTGGCGACGGCGGCGGCGGCGGCGGCGGCGGCGGTGGTGGTGGTGGTGGTGGTGGTGGTGGTGTGGGAGAAGTATATTGAAGCTGGTTTATGCTCATGTTTGAATCTCTATCATTCTAGGTTATCCATGCTAAACATTTGTTCATTTTTTGGGTGTTGTTTTGGGTGAAGCTCCTCAGCATCAAGTCAACCGTGGA